>CAIGRH010005638.1:0-14265 GCA_903798295.1 Fraxinus nigra | reverse complement strand
TTTAACTTTTATTTCCAGTTTTATATTATTTACAGTTCAGTCAATGCAAAGATCCTTGCTAGTCCCCTACATGTTAACTTCAAGGAAAATGGTTGTCAAGTTAGTCACTTAAGTGGACACCACAAAAAAATCATAGTTTGACTAATTGCACTTAAGTTTTCAAACAATTGGGAAACAACCAATTTATGTCTTGCAACTAAGTTCTGAATTTCAAATTAATGGTAATAAAATTCGAGGTCTTACAATTTAGCCCCCCTTAAAATAAATTTCGTTTTCGAAATTTACCTTTAAATTCCTCGAAAAGTTGTTCGTGCTTGGCTCGCATTTCTTCTTCTCGTTACCATGTAGCTTCTTCGACTTAGTGGTTACGCCACTATACTTTAACCAATGGGATCAATTTATTCCAAAGGGCTTGGATTTTTTGAATGATAAATTCTAATTGGTACTTCTTCGTAACTCAATAGACTGATGGTTAACATGGTTAGGATCAAGGACGAAATTTCTAAGCATGGACACATAACAATTGTCATGTATTGCTGAGAGTTCAGATGGTAAGGCCAACTGATATGCCACACTTCCGATGTGTTTCAAGATTTTGAACTAGCCAATGAATCTCGGTCGCAACTTTCAAAAAACTCCAAGTCCTTCCTCCTCTTGTCCGTTATAGTTTTTCGTCTATTTTGAGCCTTTTTAATATTGTTACAGATCTTCTTGATAGCCCGCACAGTTCAATGATCTCTGGACCCAAAATCTACGGTCGCCAACCTCATCCCAATGCACGTGCAATCTACTTTTCCTTCCATGCAATACTTTATATGGTGCCATGTCGATAGAGGTGTAATAAGTATTGTTACAAGCAAATTCAATTAATGGTAGATAGTTCTCCCAATGCCTCCAAACTCTAAAATACACAATTGAAGCATATCCTCTAATGTTTGAATCGTCCGCTCAAATTGACCATCCGTTTGAAGGTGAAAAGTTGTACTAAAGTTCAACTTAATTCCCACATTCCGATGTAAACTCTTCTAAAAGTATGATGTAAACCTTGGGGGTCCAATATAGTTGAAATCGGTACATCGTGCAACTTCACCACTTCTTTTATACATCTGTGCAAATTGGTCCATAGAAAAGGTCATACGAATAGGCAAAAAATAAGGAGACTTGGTTAATTGGTCAACGATCACCCAAATGGCCTCATGACATTTCACTAATTTTGGAAAACATATAACAAAATTCATCGTTATATGTCCCAATTTCCATTTCAGAACATCTAATGGCTGTAATGATCCTAATGGTCGTTGGTGTTCGACCTTCGCTTGTGGGCATATCTAACACCTTTCAACATACCCTATATCAGCTATGGTACATTTTGATACGTCCTGGATGCACTGAATATGGAGCAGAGTGAGGCTCTTCCAATATTTCCTTTTTCAACAACTCGAAGTCTGGTACACATAGCCGTCCTTGATGGCATAATGCCTTATCATCAGCTATGGTAAAGTCCTTTCGTTTTCCTATCTCTATCTCAACCTTAATGAAATCCAAGGACTGGTCACCGTTCTGATGACTCTTAATTATGTCACGAAGTGTTGGTTGGACTAAAATGCTGTCATTCGAGCCATAGCATTAGGCGGAGCTGTAACAATCTCAAGGCTTAATCTCTTAAACTCCTCCATTAAGGCTTTTTGTATGGTCAACATCGCCACTTGACTCGTCGTCTTCCTACTTAAGGTACCTTCTACGACATTCACCTTACCTGGGTGATAATGGATTTCGCAGCCATAGTCCTTCATTAATTCAAGCCATCTCCCCTGTCTCATATTCAATTGTTTCACACATCCCAGACCATGCTTAGACGTATCACCATAGATTACAAAACCTTTTGTCCCTTACGATTTGGTTAAGATCGGCGATTTAATTCTCATAGCTCTTTCTGTGCAATTCTGTAAAGGACCTTAGAAATAGGCACAACCTTGGAGGTGAGATTGATCAAGAACTCCACCTTGTACTAGTGGCATGCCTGGTAAATCATTAGGGAAACTTATGGGTATTCTCGTAGCACTCTAACTTCACAGACTATCAATTTCTTATATCCTTCCTTGTCTATTGTTGACATAAGAAAACCCACACTACCTCATGATTATAAGACCCATTGTGCTTGTAATGCAGACAAAACACAAGAGAGGGACCTACTCTTAGTCACCGTAATTGAAATTCTATTTCTCTTGGTTTTTGAAAGACCACTTCTTTCTTGAAATAATTGATTGTCACGTGATTCTTAGATAACCAGTCTATCCCAATAATTATGTTGAAATCGCGCATATCTAATACATAAAAGTTCTATCTCTAGACCCACCATTGATTTCTGTCCTCGCTGCCTTAACTATATTATCTGTGTTCAGCACCTTTCTAGAGTACAGACATTTCTAAAGGTAAATGCGCGGGTATAATATTCACTTCTACTCTTTGTAAGAATTTAGGGGATATAAAGGAGTAAGTAACACTCGAATCGATTAATGCATAGGCGTGCAAGTTGGATATTATCGTTACCTGCCAAAATATTACAATCCTGATCCTCTTCCCTTTCAATCAATGCAAAGATCCTTGCTAGTCCTTTTGGTACATAATCTTGCCTCTGTTGTGTGCTTCCTTATTTCTATTGGATCTTACAGCAAAACCTAGCCATGTTTCCTTGTTCTTCACACTTCAACATGTGTTCGTCCCTCGGAGACAAGGCCCTAGTAGATGGTGTTTCATACATTTTTTGAAAAGTGGGAAACTCTTATTGTCACTTTGAATCGGACCTCCTTTCCCTTTTCAAACAGTAACACTGCCTACCTTAGGTCATCCCTCAAACCATGTTCAAAATGTCTCACCTTTATCTCCTTCATATCCACAAAACTAGGGGCATAATGGGATAACTCTTCAAAACTTTCCCCTCATGTTCAATTAGAGACATCGAGCCCAGAGTCAATGTAATAAACTTAGCTTCCTTCAGATTTCAGACACTTGTAGGGTAGTATATCTCCAAAAAGTTCTCCATAAATTGGTTCCATGTCCAGCTATGTCCTTGGGCCCTTGACCTTAAGGGTTGTGCATGTAACTTTTTTGGAGTCTGGGTAGTCAATGAGATCAAAGATCGTTTCAATCCCTACCAACTAATCTTCTACTTCCAAGGGATCTAAACCATCCTCAAGGTTGGAGGGTGCTGTTTCCTGAATTGTTCCACGACAACAACAGCTGTGTTCCTTTGTGTCTTCTGTTGCTATTGGTTATGCGAAGTTGCCTTGGTGGTTGTTGTGGCATTGTCGCTGGGGCGAAGGTGTGCATCGTGGTGAGGAATTGCTGAGAAAATTGTGGGTCAACCTTGTTGGGTTCAGATTGTTCGGGCTATTAGGTTTTCGGGGTTGTTCAGTGTCATTAGCTCTTCGGCCTTGGGGTACCACAGCCTTAATGAACAACATTATGTAAAATCTAAAGCACTTATTATAATTCAACTGATGGAGTGAGTTTAATAAATTTCTTGAAATGAGAAATATCTTAAAAGGATTTAAAACAGATGAAATAACAATAATTTGATAACACAATGGTTTATCATTGAAACTTTTGCTACCAAAAGCCATCTCCGTGCCGATCGTCTCGAATCATCAATTATCTGAAAGTAGAGATATCTTTGGGTGGGAATAAATCTCAATAAGTATGTGTGGGTAAAGAATTCATATATCTATTTCTGCAAAGAATTCATAACTAGATGACACTAAATTCTCGTGCGTAGCGCTTCCAAACTTAGGATTTTATTGAGTGTGTTTCTATCACCATGAAAGGGCTTGATTTATAATGATGATGTTGTAACTTATTTTTAGTCAAAAATGAATTATTGGAATGAACACCATCATGTAAAAGCAATAATTTAGCCAAGAATGAATATAGTTGACTAGTCGATGGCAATCTCTACAATTAAGGGAGCCATATGCGTGATCTTGCCTTGTGTTTGAAAATGAGGTGTTTCTCTCCTAATATGATTTAATAATGTGAGTGAATGATTGAGGTGTCCTTTTTCATTCCACTTTCCAATACAAGTTACGATGTATAGTTAAGTTATATTTATAATTTTATTTTTCTACACTTGAACTTCAAGGAAAATGGTTGTCAAATTAGTCACTTAAGTAGACCCCAAAGGAATCATAGTATGATTAATTGCACTTAAATTTTCAAACAATTGGGCAACAACCAAATGAGTCCCTAAAATTTTAAGTCGTGCAACTGAATTCCGATTTTCAAATTAACGGCTAGCAATAAAATGTGAGGCGTTACAACGTTCTTCATCTTACCCTTTTTTTTTGCCGTATTCATTGAATTTCATCCATTTTGATCAAGGTAATTCGTATGCATTGGTAAATGGATCTTATTAGACAACTTTTTATTTGTATAATTTTAAATTGGATTATATTAGTTTTGTAAGAGTTAATGTAGTATTGTTGTAAGAGCTAAAATTGAACATGTAATCGATTGGATTAATATAGTGTTGTAAATATTATCTTTGTTCGAATGAAATCGAACGGAACCGAACTGATTTGGCTCCGTTATTAAATTTAGATCCAACGGTTCTACTAATTAAATACTTATAAATTCTAGTTTGGTTAGGTTCTCTTTAATTTCATGGATATTTGAGTAGAATTCCCACACTAGGAACTTAGATGGAGGAGTCAACTGACTTGGTAAGGACTTACAACCAAGCGAAGTAAATACGGCTATCATATCTGGAGGGAGCTTAGAAAGGTAATCCTCACACTCTATAAGCACCAATCGAGACCAGAAGTGGGAATAAAATACCTTCTGCGCAACAAGGAAATAAATCTCAATCTATCAAAAGAGGTAGAACCCCCAAACTTTTTACCCGTCATCTTGGGCAACTAATTAATATAGCGTTGTTGTAAAATATTGTCCTTGTTCGAATGAAACTGAATGGAACCAAACCAATTCGGTTCCATTATTAAATTTAGATCCAACGGTTCCACTTACTAAATACCCGAAAAACCCTAGTTTGGTTTGGCTCTCTTTAATTTCATGGATATTTGAGTAGAACTCCCAGACTAGGAGCTTAGACGGGAAGTATTTATGGCTATCATATTTGGAGGGAGATCAGAAAGGATTACCTCACACTCTAAAAGCACCGATCGAGACGAGAAGTGGGAATCAAATACCTCCTATGCAACAAAGGAAATAAATCTCGATCTATCAAAAGAGGTAGAACCCCCAAACTTTTTACCCATCATCTTGGCAAGCTTAGAAGGCATTTGAATAATGAGACTTATGTCAAAGTCACATATCAATACTATGTAAACACACCCGACAAATGTACCTCGATGAAATATGAGTAAATGACGTATTTGAAAGGATGATATGAGATGCTCGTGAATTTATGCTATCGATTAAATTGCACGAGAAATGATATAACTTATTGTTAATGCACTTGAATGAGTGAAATCGTAAAATGTGCACATTATCAAATTGATGACCATGCATATGTGGACTGATATACCATGGAAACATTTAGTGAAACCTAAAAAAAATCTTAATTGAGCGCCGGAAGCCGTTCGAGGCTAAATCTAAAAATCCCATCCAATTTTCTCAATAATCGACCCAATAATCTATATGTTATAATCCTCACTACATCAAACCCGTGCAATCTCCAAGCATCAATCCTAATGAATGCTTATTCATAATATACAATACTTTTAAAAACTTGAGAAAAAAAAAAGAAATTTACCGTTGATTTTGACGAAATTGATGTTGACGAAATGGTAATTGTCCACACACAATGTGACGCGAATTTGACAAGTTTGATGGTGTGTGATTGAGTGTTGAGGAATGGGAAAAAGTTTGATGAAAAGAAGAGTCGAAAAACAAAAAGGGGGGATGGAATAAGTGAAACCTGCTTGAGCGTTAATCAAGCAATCATTGAGTATCCCCTCACAGGAAAAAAAAATAGCTTTCTTTCACAAATTTTTAAATGCGTGTGCGTGCGCGCAAACTTTTTTCCATTAGGATTTATAAATGACCCTTGTAGCGAACTAACTACCAAGTTAGATAACTATAGAGCACTAGGTTTTAAATACCATAATAGACTAAATTACTCGAGTCATAAAGGCTACAAAGAGAAGTATAAGTTGTATCACTTTCTTTATTGATATGGGATTCAAGTTTTTTGAAGCTCATTGCTATTGTCTCTATGAAGAATATATTAGAGCTATCAGCTAGTTAAAACTCAATATATATTCAAGATCATCCCACCATACCGATGACCACCATCCCAAATCTCATATATACAATTAAGACTCACTCACAAGATAGCATGTTTAAGGATATCACTTAAAAGTGATGTAATTTCAAAATCATGTTTTCCTCTTTTTTTGTTAAATAATAAATAAATGAAATAATTTTAAAAAACTAGAGTGCATGCATGAATATGTGGATACGATGAAGTTACAAACACATGCACCTATAGACCTACTTAAGGAGGTACATAAACACCAATAGCTTCCTAAGAAATTCAAACGTAAGACCATCTAAAGGTTTGGCGAAAAGTAACGCTAACTAGTTTTTTTTTTGGAGATATGCTCAAGAGGTACAACACGAACAAAAAAAGATATCTAATGTCTATGCGTTTCGTCCGAGAATATTGAATAGGATTTTTGGAAATGTTTATTGCACTTGTGTTGTCACAAAACACAATCGTAGTACCCTGCTCGATTCCATAATCACTCAACGTTTGCTTCATCAAAAGCAGTTGAGTACAACAACTTCCTATAGCTATGTATTCAGCCTCAGCCATGGAGAAAGATCATCTGTTTCTTACTCATCTAAGCAACAAGATTTGTCCCAACATAAAAATACCTTCCAAGGGAGCTTTTCTATCATCGACATTTTCAATCCAATCGACATCAGAATAGCAGGGTGTTTTGGTGTGTTTCTTGCTATCTAAGCCACATTTCTTTACTAGATTCTCAGCATATTTTGATTGAGATATGAACAACCCAGCACCAATTTGCTTTACTTAAAAACCAAGAAAGAAATTTAGTTATCCCACCATACTCATGTCAAATTCTTGTTTCATGCATTTAACAAATTTATGAGTAAGTGAGCCAATCGAAGATCCAAATATGATGTTATCAACATATATTTGAGCTATGGTAATGGTTTCATCCACCTATCTAATGGACACTATTCTATATGCATCATCTCTAGAGAGCCAATGTTCCAAAAAATATGTAGATAATCTTTCATACCAAGTTCTAGGAGTTTGTTTTAGTCCATATAACCTTTTTGAGTCTATAGACATAGTCGGAAAACTTCGGATCAATAAATCTTTTAGGTTGTTCAAGATATATTTCTTCTTGAAGTATTCCACTATAGAATACACTCTTAACATCCATTTGATATAGCTTGAAACCTAGAGTACAAGCTACAACAATTAGGATTCTAATAAATTCAAGACAGGCTGCGAGGACAAATGTCTCATCAAAATCTACACCTTCTAACTGGCTATATCCTTACGTAACTAACCTATCCTTATTTCAAGTCATGGTACCTTTATCATCAATCTTATTTTCAAATATCCATTTCGTACCTAATCCTTTGGCCTCGGTACCAAATACTAATCATTGTTGTAAATTGGTTAATCTCATGCATTGTATTCACCCAATCACTAATGGTTTCTTCTACCTCTTAGGTTAAATTTGGGATATGTAACTAGTGTAAGTCAAATTATTCAAAACTCTCTTATGTAGCCTCCTCATTCCTTCTTCTAAATTCCCAATGATATTGTCCTTAAGATGATTCGACTTAACTCTAGATCTTCCTTAGGAGATTGAACTTATTACCAGGTGGTTCCTCATGAAGTTTAGATGAAATTTTCTTACTAGGAGTATCTACACCTTTTTGGGTTCTTTAAGGTTCATACTGAGGGTCTATTTAAATTCAGCGATATGATCGTCACGTATTTGATCTACTTTTTCTAAGTTACCCAATGGCTCCTCCTCACTCAAGATGAAAGTTTTCAAACTCAATCCAATGATAGCTCCTAATTCTAGGTATGGTGCACTCTTTCTTATTGATTTGACAAGATTGAACACCTATGATTTTTCTCTCAACAATTCAATCCAAGTGAACCTAGAACAGTCATCCAATATAACAAAAAATAACGTCTACCACATAGACTGTCAATCCTTTATGGACGCATCAGATCCATATAAAGTAGTTCTAAAGGTCTTATTGTCAAAATGCTAGAAGTCTGCTTATACTAACTCTAAATTGTTTTCCTTATCAAGTTTAGGAAAACCACCAACAAGTTCTTTCTTAGACCACTTTGACAAACTTTTTGTAATTTATATGAGATTTGATGTCAAAGTTCAGTCGTATCAATCTTGGTACTACGACACACACAGTTAGAATTTGGAAGAACTCCATTACAGTTGTTAGAGTTTCTTCCTCTTTCCATGACCACATTATTATTTGAATCATATACAATACAACTTTTTTGAGCAAAAATAACCTCATAATCATCATCACAAATTAGAGTAATGCTTGACATGTTAGATTTTAAACCTTCCACATAAAGGACATTCGGAATGGCGGACAGACTAGAGATTTCATATGTACTTTACCCAAAATAGGTATTGTAGCAACAATTCCAAAGAATATGGTTCCAGCTCTCCAATTATCAAGAGTAGAGAACAAGGCTTCATTTCCACACGTTCGTATAGAACATGCACTATCAAAATACCAAATCAAATTATTTTAAGCCTTAAGAGCAACATGAGAGTTAATTTCTTCATTATGATCAATGAGTTCACCCTTTCTAACCCAAACTATCTTAGAAGACGAGGTTATCTTAGTCAAGTGAGTCATTCATTTCAATCAGGTGGCTGACTTTATTTGCTAAGAACCTAACGTGACTAGTGATGTCCTAATTATTGTTTCTACTCAAGAGTTTGCGATACCTCGGTCTTGTGTGACCTAATTCACCACATCTGTAACGTATAGAACTGAAACCAGGGACAACACTAGATTTCAAGTTTTGGACTTTGGGTTGACTAACCCTAAGTTTCATAAATGACCTTTGTCCTAGGTTTCCTTTTTCTTAGGTTCAAAGGCCCCTATGCTCTTAGTCTCAATTGAGACAGGTACAAATGTGGTTTTAGAAGAGGTAGTCGCTTGAGAACCTTTTTCACTATAGCCTAAACCTCCCATAATAATCATGCTTGTTTAATCGTAAGATATTGTCAAGTTTCTTAGATCCACTAGAGAAAAAGCAAAGTTAGGTAGGGGATTTATCAAGTTCACTCACTCACTTAACCTTATTTTCTAAGACCTCTTTCTCAACCTTGAACTCATTTATACTTCTAGTTGATTCCTCAAGTTTGACTACAAGTCTCTCCTTTTCTAATTCAAGATGATTTATTTTCTTAAAAGTAGACCTATTTACCTTCTTTAATTTAAGACTTTCTTTAAACAGACGAACATAAGCCTCCATCTTCGGATCCTTTATCTAAAGAGTCATTTTGTTCAAATCCTCAATCCTCTAACTACAGACGTAAAAGCGATATAGTTCAGATATTCTATAGAATTGGAACAATCACTTTGATTACCTGAATTAGACTCATCATTAGTGAGAAACAATTTCATAGCCTTACCCGGGGTCTTCTTATAACTAGGGCACCCAGCTCTAGTGTGACCAAATCCGTGACACTCATTCAAATTGGCATATAATCCATCAAAGGATTTGTTGTCTTTAATCCTAATTTCCTCAAACCTAGGTCAAGATGTAACTTAGAATTTTTCACAATCTCAGTTTCCTCATGTGTGATTTCTAAAATATTCTAAGCTTCTTTAGCAATCTCACACATTGACACTCGTTTAAACAATTTGGACGATATAGGGTCAACATTCGTTAACGTTTTGTTGGTTATTTGATTTGTTATTTTCGAATCAAATCCAATACTTTGGTTATTTGGCTTTCTTAGGTTCGATTTCAATCTTGTTGTGGTGGTCCTACGCTACGTGGGTTCACATCAGTTGGTATCAAAACTTTGGCTCCAAAATCAAGGTTATATCCTTTTCTTTTTTTGTTAGTCTTTATTTCCTTTTTTGTCTTGCATTCTTTTATTAAAGTCTTTGATACGTAATTTCTCCGTCAAAATTTCAAAAGTTGTTTATGAGCTCATTTCGTGTCAAAATCAACTTTTGTTTTCTTTGTCGTTTCATAGTTGAGTTTCGAGTCAAAAAATAAATAAAAAAAATTTCGAAAATTCTGTGAACAATGAAATTAAAAAAAAAGTATTTGTTATTATTTATCTTGGAATTTACTGGCCAATTACGTTATCTTTAGGGTCAAACTCACGAACTGCCACAACTATTCGGAAGAGAAGGAGAAATAGGGAATGACCGATCAAGTGGTAACCACGAGGAGGAATAGGGAACAACCGATCAATTCATGGGAGGACTTGAAAGCTCATGCAGAAGATGTTTGTACCTAATCACTACTATCGAGAGCTTCATTAAAAACTACAAAAGCTAGACCAAGGATCGAAGAGTGGGGAGGACTATCACAAAGAGATGGAGTTGTTAATTATTAGGGCGGATGTGGAGGAGGATAGGGAGGCCACTGTGGCCTGGTTTTTGAATGGTTTGAGTAGGAATATAGCTAATGTGGTAGGGTTACAATATTATGTGGAGCTAGAAGACATGCTACATGTAGCTATGAAGGTTTGGCAATTGAAGAGAAAGGGGACAACTAAGTACTCATCAGGTGCTTCAGGTTCAAACTCATCATTGAAATCGAGGTGGGACAATAACAAAGGAGATGGTGTTGTTTCTTGGGGTAGGACTGAATTACCGAAGGAGAGGGAAGAAAATGCTAGCAAAAAAGTGAAATCCTAGCCATCAAGGAATCGACACATAAAATGCTTTAGGTGATTGGGACCGGGACATATTGCTTCTCAATGTCCAAACAAGAGGGTGATAATTTTGCAGGATAATGGAGAGGTGGTGAGTGAAAGTGAGAGTGTTTATGAAGGCATGCCGGAATTGGATGAGGCTAGTGATGGAAATAAGGTATGCTGTTGGCAAGCAATAGATCACGAGGCGAGCTCTTAACACTCAAATCAAGGTGGATGAGTTGGAGTAGCAAAGAGAAAATATTTCCATACATGGTGCCTCAACAATAATAAGGTATGTAGCATGATCATTAACGGTGGAAGTTGTACAAATTGAGATTAACTATGCTAAAACACCCTAGGCCCTATAAGTTACAGTGGTTGAATGAATGTGGGGAAGTTAAGGTGAATAAAAGGGCCCTGATAAATTTTTCAATTGGTAGTTATTATGACGAAGTATTGTGTGACATAGTACCTATGCATGCGGGTCATATCTTGCTATAAAAATAGGTACAACTTTGTCAAGGGTGGAAAGTCTATTTACACTTGTACCATTAACACCGACACAAGTGTATGAAGACCAAATCAAATTGAAAAATAAAAAAAAGAGACGGGAAGAGTTAGAGAAAAAGAGACAAAAATAGTAAGCTCTCGTAAGAGAGAAAATAGTGAAGTGGCTAAAAGAGAGATAAATAGAGAAGAGCCACATAAGAGAAAAGAATGGGGTCTTCTGAGAGGAGAGAAAAGCCGAGAGCAAATTTCTTTGTTAAAAGGAGTGAACTGAAAAGAGTGTTAGTGGAGAGACAACAAATGATTTTATTGGTGTACAAGTTGTCACTACTCAATTTTGAGGAATCTAACCCACCCACCCCTCCCTAGCTTAGCTATTTCTTTATTGTAAAAATTTGGAGATGTATTTCCGGAGAACGTGCCTAGTGAGTGGCAACCCATTCGAGGCATTGAACACGAAATTGACTTCGTTCTGGACGCAGTCATTCCAAACCGACCAGCTTAACAAAGTAATCCCAAGGAGACAAAGGAACTTCAAACATAAGTGGATGAGTTGATGTAAGGGAGAGCATGAGTCCATATGCCGTGTCAATCCAAATTTTTCCAAAGAATGATGGAACTTGGAGAATGTGTGTGGATTGCAGGGCAATCAATAACATAACGGTAAAGTATCGTCATCATATTCCTAGGTTAGATGATATGTTGAACGAATTATTTCGTGCATGCGTGTTTAGTAAAATTGATCTTAAGAGTGGTTACGATCAAATTCGAATGAGGGAAGGTGATGAATGGAAAACTGCATGGTTGGTCATACCGTTTGGACTCACTAAATCACCGAGCACTTTTATGCATTTAATGAACCATAATTTGTATTCATTTATAGGCAAGTTTGTTGTGGTTATTTTGATGACATTTTATTCTAAAGTAAGGACTTCAATGAACATGTTTAACATTTGCGGAGCGTGCTAGTAGTTTTAAGGAAAGAACAACTTTTTGCTAACTTTAAAAAGTGCACATTTTGCATGGAAAAAGTTGTGTTTCTTGGATATGTGGTTAGTGATAAGAGAATAGAGTAGATAAGCTATTAAAGAATGGCCAACACCTAAAAGTATAACTGAGGTAAATTTTCATTGTTTGGCTAGCTTTTATAGGTGGTTTTGTAAGGGATTTTAGCACACTTGCTACATCACTCACTAAAATTGTTAAAAACAGTGTAGGTTTTAAATGGGGCGATAAACTTCAGCACTATTAAAGAAAGGTTGTATGAAGTACCAGTTTTAGCACTACCTAATTTTGACAAAACTTTCAAGATTGTGTGTGATGCATCAGGTATAGGTATTGGAGCTGATAGGAGGTTGATAGCTTATTTCAGTGAAAAGCTAAGTGGAGCATCGCTCAACTATCCTACATATGACAAGGAGCTTTATTCACTTGTTCGAGCTTTGTAGATATGGCAGCTGACCTATGGCTGAAGGAGTTCGTGATTCACACCGATCATGAGTCACTAAAGCATTTATGAGTCAGGGTAAGCTAAAAAAGGCGTGCTGGATGAATGGAATTCATTGAGACATTTCCCTATGTCATCCGGTACAAAACAAGGCAGGGAAAATGTGGTGGCTTCTTACTTCTTACTTCTTTAAGTGCAAAGTTGCTAGGTTTTGAGTACATTAAGAACATGTATGTGAATGATTTAGATTTTTCCAGAATATATGAATCATGTAATAAGGGTGCAGTTGACAAATTCTTTAAACATGAGGGTTATTTGTTTCGGAAGAATAAATTAGGTATTCCTAATTGTTCCATACGTGAATTGTTGGTTAGAGAAGCACACAGTGGGGGACTAATGGGTCACTTTGGGATTGCAAAGACTTTAGAGATGTTAAGGGAACATTTTTATTAGCCTAAAATGAGGATTGATGTAGAACGAATTTGTGATCAATGCATAACTTGTAAACAGGCTAAATCTAATGTTCTACCCCCACGGATTGTATACTCCTTTACACTACCCTAGTGAACCTTGGGTTGATATCTCCATGGATTTTGGTTTACCTAGGACTAAAAGGGGCCGAGATTCAATATTTGTAATGGTCAATAGGTTTTCTAAGATGGTGCATTTCATTCCATGTCATAAAACTGATGATGCAACTAACATAATTGATTTGTTCTTTAAGGAAGTAGTGCATTTGCACTGGGTTACTAAGAGTATAGTGTCAGATAGAGATGTAAAATTTTTTATTCACTTTTGGCGGGTTTTGTGGGGGTAAGTTAGGCATAAAATTGTTGTGTTCTACTACATGTCATCCACAAACCAAAGTCGTTAATCGGACTATGATCCAATTGTTGCGCACTGTGGTTAATAAAAATTTGAAAAGTTGGGAACAATGCTTATCTTTCGTTGAGTTTGCATATAATAGGGCTATATATTCTACTACTTCATGTTCACCGTTTGAAATTGTTTATGGGTTTAATCCACTAACACAATTAGATTTAATTCCTTTACCTGTGAATGAATGTAGAAGTTTAGATGGAAAAAAGAAGGCTGAGACAGTAAAGTCACTCCATGAGAAGGTTAGATTGCAAATTGAAAACAAAAACAAACATTATGCGTCATGAGCTAACAAGGGCCGGAAATTGAAAACAAAAACAAACAAAGGTTACATTTGAACTCGGTGATTGGGTTTGGGTGCATTTGAGAAAGGAGCGATTTCTAGAGCATTGGAAATCGAAGTTACAGCCCGGGGAGATGGATGGTTTCAAGTTCTTGAGAAAATTAATGACAATGCATATAAGCTGGATCTTCTTGGTGAGTATAATGTTT
>CAIGRH010005618.1:0-10180 GCA_903798295.1 Fraxinus nigra | reverse complement strand
TTTATTATATATTATTTTTAATTATTAAATAATTTATTAATTAATTAAAAATTAAAATAATATTAAAATAAGAAAATACATTTTTACGTTTTTTTACGCATATATCTCGCCTACACTCGCCTAGCACATAGCTTGACCTCCACGCATCGCCACGCATCACGCCTTTTAGAACCTTGAATAAAAGTCAACAATAACGACTAATTTTTTAATTTTAATCCGATTTTAATCTCTACCAAATATGCTCTTATTATTTGTCCGAACTAAGTCAAAAGTTGAAGTTATAGTCAAAGTGCGACGGATGTTAGCTCTGTGCATCTTCAAAGAAAATTCAATTATGTCGAATTCGCATTGGAGACAGTGGGACAATTAATCCCAATGGCTAGCTCACAAAAGCATCTCTATAACAAAAGACCCGAGGCTTACAAAACGATAATTACTACCAAATTAAGCTTATGTTCGTAGTTCGTACAAATACTTTAAAACTCATTTCTTTTCAAACTACTCATTCTTCAAATGAAATAATTGCACGTTCCCTACTTTATACTACAAATTATTCCCAAAAAAGAAAAAAAAAAAATTCACTTTTCACAGTCAAATCTAAAAAAATCTACATCAAACACACCGTAAGTGATTCAAGAATGTGAACGTGCACATACAGGCAGTGGAGAATGCTGAAGCCATCACACAGCCAGGAAGACAAGATTCACAAGAGGAAACTAGGGAAGGATACATGCACTGCTACCATTATAAGAATATCTCGCGGCCATAATTTGAGATGGACAAATCCAATACAAGCTGAAGCTGCTGCAGCGACATTTACACAGTCGGAATAGTAAGCTAATAATAATAATACAAACCTAGGGAGTTCGACTGGTACATAAAAACAAGTTTCTACACCAAATGCACATAATTTTCAAAGCCACGCAAAGAATGCCAACGCCAGAGAAATAAAAAACTCATTGTCAGTTTGGAGTCCACGAAGAGAAGCAAGATCAGCTAGAAAAATAAACAAGTAGAATCCTATGCAAAAGGATTTCCTCCAACTGATGCAACAGGGCCTTGTGCAGGGACATTCCTGCAAGAATACCAAACAAATGATTGTGGATGATAATAATTTTATCCTTAGTATACAAAAGCAATTACTTGAATCCAGAACCCAGTTAGTAAAGATATTTATGCTTGCGAACTTTAAAATTTAATCATTTGAAAGCCATCTCATCGCCAATATTACACACTTTTTTTTTTTAATTTTTAATTTTCATCCCGTTACATCTGAAAAAGTCAGAACAGTTTGCAGGTAGGTCAAATTTCAATGTAGAATTCCCGCCCTCTCACATGTGCCCTTCTCCACCCACACTTTACAGGAACAGCTTAATGCATTCAGCAATTTGCTCACCCCAACTAATTTTCTTTCCTGATCTTTTCTCTTAGTTTGAATTTCTGTCATCCTGCGGTTTAATTCTATATCTATAGATCTATATTTTATTTTGTTTCTGCAACCAACCCTGAGGGGTTGCTCAATTGGTCAGGCTTCGGGTTTGCTCTCCAATGGTCACCAGTTCGAGTCCCCTCAGGGCCACTGAGGTGAGTATTCGACTGTAAACTTCAGGGTCCCGTGAGATTAGTCGAGGTGCGCACAAGCTGGTCCAGACATCCACGGTTATTAAAAAAAAAAAAATTGTTTATGCAACCAAAGTCGAGCCATATTAACAGAATTCACGAAACTGATAGCATGCACCAACCATCCAGAGTTTGGTGGCCATCAATATTAACAACAAAATAACTGTAGACATTAAGCACCCAAGTAAAAGTCTCGACAATCTAATTTCTTAATTTCCCAGGATTTGGAAAAATTAGGATAGTTTGTTTGAAATTTTATAACAGAATTTATGAGAGCCAATAATCAATTAAACTATGCCCCCATTACAATGAGAAACTGAATTTTTTGCTGTAAATGTTCATCAGCCCATTGCGAATCAAATGCACTCAACAATAATATTGTAAATCACTCAATTGCCAACCACGAAGCTTTATGAAGCTTCAACAACAAGGCCAACCATGAAAGAAACAGATTATAACATAAATGTAATGAACAAACATACAATCAGTCAATAGGGAAAAAAAGACAGAGAAAAGGAAAGAAAGAGAACATACGGTATCTGGTTGCTTGGTGCTTGTCCTATAAATCCCAAAGAGCCTGCAAGGTAAACCATAGTCAGAAAGGACGCACAATGATACATGAAGAATTATTTTCTTGTAGAAGATGATAGTCATTCGAAAATGGAATACCAATGGGAGGGTCAAATGTCACTCCACCAGGAACATAGGATGTAACTGGATTTTGGGGAAACCAAGATTGAGTCATGCCACCAACAAAAGAAGTTGGTATACTGCTATTTGGCAGTGCCGATTGCAAAGAGCTCATGTCCCAGAACTGAGACTAAACATGCATCATCAAAATTAGAAATTATTCCCATGAATATCAATAATGATCTTTAACTACAAAAAAATCCACGCTTTGTGATCTGATTAATTAATACAAGACAATTGTTTAAAAGAAACCCATCAGTATCACACTCAGTTCTGATTAACCATGGCATCACACAACTAAGAGAGTTCCAGTTAAATGCAACTTAAAGAATGAAAAGAAGAATGCAAATGCCTCTCCACACACTACATACCTTACTCTTGAAAATATATAGGTCAAACGGATGCTAGGCAATTAATGTATCAGAATAAAGAATCTAGAAGACTAGATCCAACTTTTTTCAAGTAACCACATGGTATGTGCAATTAATGAGTTCGTATTCAACTAAATCAAGGAAGCACGGATATCTCATGCGGCTCACAATTCCGTGTCTGGATGTCTCGGACACAGTATGCCAGCAAACACCAGACAAGTGTGACATGTTCAATAACATCAACATGTGCTTCTTTCTAATGTGAAAATAAAAAGGGTTGTGGTGTGTTACCACTACTTAAAAGAGTAAAAACCTATTTTGGGAGCATGAGCATGCTGCATCATTTCTATTATCATAATTGTCAAAAGTCAATATTCACTAGATATGATGAAGACAAAATTTACAACCCAGACATAATTTTAAGTCAATTTAATCCAATAACCAGGTTTTCCTATCCGTGGCAAGAGGGGATTTAGAGACTGGGTTATGCAGTTTACAAATTCGACCAATACGTTTTTTCAGTTAGACCGGTAAAAAGATGAATCGATCATGCACTTTTAAAAGATCATTAGGAAGTTGCAGCTTTAAAAGGTTAACAATACTGAAGGCTCTAATCAGTAGATTTTCTATTAATTTGTTAGTAAAGGAACTTTCTATTAATCAGCATTATAGCAGTGCACCACACATACAAAGATCATAGGATTTTTCCGTCTAACAAAGGTATATGCCCTCCAAAAGGATTTACAATATGATCTAGTTAGCAGCTCTATATTGAAAATGTAAGAAATAATCAAAATCACACTTAGTCATGTATAGATCAAGCATAATTGCATAAACATGGAAAGTATCAATAATGCAGCAAAGTCGGTGCTTAGTTTTGTGGCCCACATGAGAAACATTAATCCCACTCCTTTCTTTACTAATAAAAAACATGCACTCCATTCCATTTATCCCTAGATCTTGGGGCAAGTCATTAAGCAAATCACAAAGAATAGACAGCAAACAAGCCATACCATATTACTAGATTCCACGTCATAATCATCGGGAAGATCAAATGGATTGGAAGACTTGTGATTTGACAGATTTGAAAGTGCTCCATCCTATTAACAGAGTGGAAACTCATCATAAATGAAAGAAGTGAACACTAATTTAAATAAAAGTAGTGATCGGTGCAAGAAGGCTCAACCGAAGTAATAGAACAAACCACTGCAGGAACTGTATGGAAATCACGCGACAACACACTGGCATGTGATGATATATTAGATGAAGGGGGTCCACTATTGTTTGCAGTTATTTGAAATAAATCATTACCCAGAGCCTACAACAATAAAAGATTGCAATTGAGTACAAAAAGAGCAACATTTTCATCCGCATTAACAGGAAGATATTGCAACCTCGTATGTATTAAATCCAATATACTGATTAGCATCTGAAGTATGGAGGGTTGCATCTGGTTCACTACTTTTGACAGTGTTCTCGATTGACTCTTCTCCTTTGGAATCTTCGAACGCATTCCACGACTGCACAACATTAATATTATATAATTCCATATACTTAGAAATCATTGACAATAAACAGAATCAATTACATGTTCCTTTGTTTGTAATTGTCTCGCCAAGGCCAAACTTATTTATCTTATTGTAAACAACGCAGAAAGAATAGTGCTTACTTGAATGTTCGCTACTTTTGGGGTTGCTTCAAAATTTTGTGCACCTTCATGCCATAAAGTAGACATGTCTGGAGAAGGCCGACGATCAGAAGAATCCTGAGATGATGTCTTATGCATAAGTGATTGTGAATCTATGTTTCCTAGCAAACTCCTGTCAGAAGATGGTATTATGGCAGGGGTAGAATTTTCAATTCCCAGTGATGATGTGTTCTGAGGCATGTCAAACGTTGCCCATCCTTCATTTTTTGACGCTGCCTCAAAGATTTTTCCATTGGAACCTGCAGACAATTGCTGCTGAGGCATCTCAGCAAATAAGTCTAAAGTAGAAGATGGAAGAATTTGAGATGGTTGATGTGAAATGAAAGTTGGAACTGAAGGAATTGAAGATTGCTGGATCAAATCAACCGATTGAGCCGGAGATGACTCTGGAAATTGAGCCATAGAATCTGCTGGAGTTGCAGAAGTAACATTTTGTGGTGCAAAGGGTGCACTGAAAAGATCCAAGCCATCAAAGTTCCCAGATACTGAACGCTGTGGTTGAGAAGGAAAAGGCGACAACTTGTTATGGGAAGTCTCAGCATATTGTTCGGATTCTGAGGCAATTTCCAGCAAGTTAAAAGAATTTACAGATGTGAAAGACATGGAATTGCTATCAAATGATCCAAAGCTTCCTGAAGATACAGTTCTCTGGATTTAACGTTATTATAGAGTCAGTAAATTAGCTAGAACAGTAAATGACAGGTAAAAATAACTAGACAAAAAATTCACCATAAATTAATAGCCAACAAATAGATACCCAGTCAACATATGAACTAGAGATGAGAACTCAGCTAAACAAAACCATATCTGTTACCAGGATTAATGAAAATGACAACATTTTGCTGTTGCAGCATCGTTAAGCAAAAAATTATCACGTTTCTCAAAATTTCTCAATTATTAATGCTAAAATGTTTTAATTTCATAACCAACCACAATTAGAAACCTACTTATTTTTTTTACAAATAAAAAGTCTAAAATATATTAATAATGCACCAAGGGAGGCGCAATTCATGTAGAAAAATCAAAAAGTCATATTTCTATCACTAGTAATGGTGTACACCAACCAGAAACTCTAAATAAGAGTTCTAATAACGTCGATCCGTCCATAAACTAAACTAAATGAGGGTAAACAAAGAAACAAATACAAATTTAAGATCATTTTCAACTTCTAAATTGTCTTCCAAATTGAATCACAACTTGTACGCTGGAATTTAGCCCCCGTTTGCCCCCCATTATTCGAAATTTTAATGGTTGGAATATTATTATTATTATTTTTTAAATATGTGGTTAAAAAAGAAAAAGTTTTGGGATTACGTGTAATATTATTTTATTGGAGAATGTGTTGTTGATAAGAAAATAGAGGAAATGAAATATAATTTTAATGGGGGCCAAAAAGGGGCTTAATAAAAAAACACAATTTAATATCACTTGGAAGATCGAGTCAGGCAATTTAATAAGATGGTAAGGATACTTGTACAGAGGAAACTTCAAATTTTAGTGACAAGTTTTGAGAATTTTCATTTTCACCTTTTTCCTTTACCTACTCTTTGTTTTCTTTTCTTACGGGAGGAGAAACTTTGGCTTGCTATTTATTCCTCGATTGGCATTACTATCCCAGATTATTTAATAGTCAGAAAGAAATGCACAAATTCTTCAAATTTTGCAAGCATGCAGGAATAAGAGAGCAAAGAACTCCATAATCAAGGATTTTAATACAGACAAGTACCAGAATACCAATACTGGCAGAAAAGGTCCATGGAACTCCTTGTTTTACCAGAATGCATATAGAAATGAGAGAAACCTGACCTGTGGATGCAACATTCTTCCATCATCTCTTTTGGTGTACGCATCTGCATGGTAGGAAACTGTATGATGCCGTGCAACTTCACTTGAACTGTCTTTTGACGCTGCACTAAAGGGGCTTCCAATGTCTTTCTGAGAGGAAGGTGATAGCATATCAGACCCCAATGAGTAGCCACCATTTGAAACAGAGTAGTATGAAGCTCTGGGATTAGATCCTTCATTTGCAAACCTGTCCTCATATACATGATCACTAGCACGGCCAGGACTCAAGAAACTAGACAGCTTTCCTCCGTACAGGCCTCGATCTGACCCAGGCTTTCTAGTGAGTCCAGGAGCGTGTTTCCCATAGCGTCGTTCTTCATACTGAAAATCATACGGTGGACTTTGTGAAAAAGAATGGTATGAACTTGCTCGCCTTGTCTCATCTTCCTGGCCTTTTGCATTCTGAAAAATCAGAATATCATCTTAATTTAGCCTTTATTAAAGGTTGCCTGGAAATAATTGTGATGGGTAAATCAAAAGAATTAAACCTAAAAAGCGTCTTTTCCGGAACCTCTATAGGATCACATTGGTCCAGGAACCTAACCTGTGTATCTCTTGGAGGTCTGTCAGATGACTTATCCAGGGCATATTTTTTATCTACATAAACATTCTTAATGAACTCACGAACTTTGTCAACATTGCTGCAAGAGAAAGACATAGTTAAGATTCCAGTTTAGAAATTGACTGGTACTTCTGATCATAAAATAGATCTTGCACCTATTATCAGGAAGTCTCTGACTTTGCGGATCCCAGGCTGTTAAATATATCTCTCTGGCACGCTGAATGAGCGATTCCTTGTAAGCAAATAGGAGAAAAAAGCTGTCTATCAGAGTAAAATTTGGAATATAGTCATTTGCATACCTGATTACCACCCTTTTGAAGAGCTTCCACTTCTTGAGAAGTAAACTTAGCCATAGAAACAGACTTCACGCGATGAGTAAACTCACGACTGCACAAACAAAATGTGATTCTAATATTGATGTCTTGAAATAGAATCTTCGTCAATATACTAAGCAAAAGAAAACGATCCCAATTAAAAAACTTGATCCAATGAATACCACAAGGAAGTAATCCAAGGAGATACAGCATGCTAAAAAAACAGTCACGTGTATTGCATAGAATCATAAACACTAAAAGTCAACCTCAATAGCAAGATACAAGTCAATCTTCCGTAAACTTAAAAAAATACATAGATGCATGGCATGCAATAACAATAAGCATACATTCACAATCGTAGATTTCCCTCTAACAAGTATTTGCATGATGCAGAGTTCAACATCTATTTTCCTTTAATCCAATCCATGCTTGGCCCCCATTTTTTCTCAAAAACTCATTTTTTCAAAACTTATTTTCAACCACATGTTCTCCTATATAATAACATTACACATAAACCAAAAAAAATTTCTTATTTTTTACCACACAGACACTATTTTAAAACTCATTTTTTCCCCAAATTTTCATTAAAATTGAGCCCAAACAAGGGCTAAGAGTATATATCATGTAGTTGAATCAATCACCATAAGTAAGAGAGTGAATCAGCTAGTTCCGTCCATAGATTATAGAAATATATCACCCAAAACCCAAAGTCTGTACCCAACACATCCTCAAAACATAAAAATAACACTTCTACTGTAGTTTTCATAATTTGTACTTCGTTACTGTCAAAATTCAAGAAACCCAGTTTTATTTATTTCTCATACAAGTAATAATGCACAAATAGTAATAGCAGATTCTTTGATGGTGGTGAGAAAAATGCACTTACTGTATTCCACTGCAAGTGGTGCAAACAAAAGTCCAAAAGTTTGTGCAAACATATTGAGGTCCCTGCAGCCACAAAATAGTATTCACCTCAAAACATTAATCCCAATAAAAAGTATTTGAAGTATATATGAATCCTAAAATTTTAACAAAAAAGAACATAGGAGACTTATGTTTATTACTTTAGGTTCTTTACATATTGTTTGAGGTCCTACAGCATGTATTACATCATTTCTACAGAAAGTATTGTTTTGAAAACAAGCAGAGCTTAATGCTTTCTGAAAAAGTCCAAAGTTACTGAAATTTTGCCATCTAACAACTTAAAATACTGTTTCTATATCTCAATTGATTAGAGGTTTTCAAAAAAGGTAGAACTTTAAAAATTTGAATCGAAAATTTCCAAAAATAGAACAAAATAATATTATTACCAAGCTGTTACAGTTGATGCATCTTCGATTCGGAGGGAGCTTCATGAGACCCCTTATAATCTTCTCGTTTCGATCCTCTTCTTTTCGACTGCTCATTTTCCAGGTTCCAAACCCGAACCTCAAAAATTCAAACTTCAAAAAAACCCAAAAAAAAATGCTTTTTGAGCTAAAAATTTGAGGGAGAGAGAAACACTTGATTCAAATTTCTAGTTCTTGCTTCGTTTCTTTCACGGAAATAGAAAGACCGAACTTGAATCAACCGTTTTTCTCTCTACTCTCTTGCTCTACAATTTTGGGGTTCAAAATTTTTAATTTTGACATTTTATTTAATAACAATAATTGGGCCATTATTGCCTTAGGAAATTGATAATGCCAGAAAGGATTCGGTTCTGCTGGATTTTTTAATTTAGATTGTACATTGTGCTTATAAGGTTGTGTTTTTGGATTGGAAGGCTAGGAATTGTCGTGGTAGTACTGAAAATCTTGTATCATATCTTAGATTTGATTGTAATTATAGATATAGTCCTTTTAAGTCTCAAATTATTGCAGGAAGATCCCTTTTTAATTATTATAAATTATAATTAGTTTTCAGCTTTATTTCATGTTTGAATTTGAATCTCCATTTTTGCGCTGGTTTTAGAGTGAGAAATCTATTTGAAAATACATTTTGAGGAGAATAGAAAATTTGGAATAATGATTGATGTGAGAATGTGTGATGGAAAAGTGATGAAAAGTTTTTGATTTGTGTGTAATATTATTTTATTTGGAGAATGTGTGGTTGAAATGAAGAATGAGAATGAGAAAGAGAAAGAGAAAGAGAAATTAATGGGTGTCANCTTGTATCATATCTTAGATTTGATTGTAATTATAGATATAGTCCTTTTAAGTCTCAAATTATTGCAGGAAGATCCCTTTTTAATTATTATAAATTATAATTAGTTTTCAGCTTTATTTCATGTTTGAATTTGAATCTCCATTTTTGCGCTGGTTTTAGAGTGAGAAATCTATTTGAAAATACATTTTGAGGAGAATAGAAAATTTGGAATAATGATTGATGTGAGAATGTGTGATGGAAAAGTGATGAAAAGTTTTTTATTTGTGTGTAATATTATTTTATTTGGAGAATGTGTGGTTGAAATGAAGAATAAGAATGAGAATGAGAATGAGAATGAGAATGAGAAAAAGAATGAGAAATTAATGGGTGTCGAACGGGGGTTCATGTCATTGTTAATATTGATTAAGCAATTAAACGAACAAATGTACTCGTAAAATAAAAAATTAAACCCACCATACCTAATCGTGTTTATCATGCAACTTTTGGTTATCTTGATGTTGCTGCCAGTTAATTTTGATTTATGTCTGTAGATGTTCAATTATGCTACACGAACATACTCAAAAATAGACTAAAAAAAAAACAGAGAAAACATGTATCAACACATGATTGAACAATTTGAAAAAAAAAACACTCATCAGTTTGTTTGTTTTTTTTTCGTCTTTAAGCCCGTTCAATTATCATTATTGATAGATGTTCAGCTAGTATAATGTTTGAGCCATGGTATATCCTAAGTTTGAAGGAGTGTATCTCCAACAAGAAAAATCTTTATCTACATAATTTTTTACTTAAAATTTTACCTGATCGCCAAGTGGTGGCCCCCTATTGGGGGGATGCCTGTGGACCCAGGCGCCCCCCCAATAGGGGGCCGCCATTGACGACCAGATAAAATTTTAGGTAAATGATTTGGTACATGTAACATTACTCT
>CAIGRH010005603.1:0-10285 GCA_903798295.1 Fraxinus nigra | reverse complement strand
AAAGTTAAAACATTTATGGATTCTATGAAATATATTATTAAAATCTATTGTTAACTTTGATTTAGATTAAAATTTAGATTTCAATCGATACCAAACACGAATTTAAAAAACGAAAAAAAAAAACTCAAAAGTTTGGGGGGCACGTGCCCCCAGGACCCCTCCTCCCCGTGTCCACCCCTGATCGTCAATTTTCTATTCTAATTCATATAAAGTATTTTCTTGTCATGTAGCTGTAGAATTTATTAATTCAATAAGTCTTTCTATTTTATCAGAATAATTTCTACTTGAAGATGCAATATCTTTAGAGATAGATCTTTCAACAATATCCTTAGAACTTATTCTTTCTAAACTATCATGTAACTGGAGAATTTCATGTTGATATTTAATAATAGTCTGCTGAGATGAAGAGATTTTGTCTTCAAGGATTTGTAATCTTTCTTCTGATGACCGCTTTCAAAGATTTAAATTTCTAACAACCTTGGAAATAGTTTCACAACTATCACAAAGTNAAAGTATTTTCTTGTCATGTAGCTGTAGAATTTATTAATTCAATAAGTCTTTCTATTTTATCAGAATAATTTCTACTTGAAGATGCAATATCTTTAGAGATAGATCTTTCAACAATATCCTTAGAACTTATTCTTTCTAAACTATCATGTAACTGGAGAATTTCATGTTGATATTTAATAATAGTCTGCTGAGATGAAGAGATTTTGTCTTCAAGGATTTGTAATCTTTCTTCTGATGACCGCTTTCAAAGATTTAAATTTCTAACAACCTTGGAAATAGTTTCACAACTATCACAAAGTTGTATTGAGGATGAGGATGACACTTGAAAAGTAACAGGTTGCATAGTCTGTTTAACCCTTTCAGATATATATATATACAAGTTAAAACCTATCATTTCTTTACATAAATTTAAACTTTCTTCTAATGTGTAAAATCTTTTGAAAAGGGATTTGAAAATGTTTCTACTTGTTGCAATACTTCTGGCCAATAATTGTATATACCTGGTTTTCTACCTTTAACTACTGCAAAGAAACTAAGATTTCTGCTTTCTACTTGAGTGTGAGTATGTCTAAAATGATTGGCTAAGGCATTAATGCTGTCTAATTTTTATTTAGAATCACGTGACATCCAGAGATTATCTAGTAGACAACTCTCCCTTTCTGGTAGTCTTTCTAAATTATTTCCTCTGAATCAAAGATTAGATCCTTATGGGGCCACTCTTAGATGACATTCCCAAAGTTCATCATCATCTGATCCATCTGCACCATGAAAATAATGGGTTAGAGAATTAATAACTTGTCTACTTAAATTATCAGCCAAAATATTATTTTTTCCATCGATGTGATCTTTATTAATTTTAAAACTGTTTAATATCTTATATAATTCTAATAATCTTTTATGTCTTATTTTATCAAAGTGTGTCTTTTTAATAAATTTTACTATAGCTTCACAATGTGTCCTAATTGTAAATTCAGTATTTAAAAATAATTTAAAGTTTTCTATACTATGTATGATTTCCATTATTTCATAATCTAAACTAATGAAATATTTTCCTTTTATCTTATACTTTCCGCTATCATATCTACAAATTTCTTCTTCTTTTTTATCACTATATTTATTAGGTTTAGAATATAAAACTCCTCCCCATCCAATTTCACATCCATCTGTTTCTATTATTTTATATTCGTTATCTAATGGTAATTCTAATGGTGGTGGATTTTTAACTTCTTCTTTTAGTTTTCTAACTAGTTCTATATCTGTTTAAAGTATTTTTGTCCTTTACTAGATAACTTACTATACAATGGTCTTACTTTCTTTCCTAAGCTTTTAATAAAATTTCTAGTATAATTCAAAATTCCTAAGAAGACTTGTAATTTTTAGTTTCTTCTATTTTGTCTGGGAACTGTATAATTGTTTGTATTATATGTGGTTGCAATTGAATTTTTTCTTCTCCTAAAATTATTCCTAAAAATTCAATTTTTTGTTTATTTATTTCCATTTTCTTTTTACTTATAATTAAATTGTTTTCTATAAATTTGTTTAAAACTATTTCTATATGTTGCATATGTTCTTTCTGATTTTTACTATGTACCAAGATATCATCTATATATACACAAACAAATGGAAAAAAAATTAAAAATACTATCCATCTTTCTTTGAAAAATAGAAGGTGCATTATGATTAACCATTCAAAATGTCCTAGTGGTGTAGTAAAAGTTGTCCAAGGAATAAAATCTTTTGCCATTTTTATTTACCAAAATCCAGATTTGCAGTCAAATTTCGAAAATATTTTACTATTTTGTATTTTATTTATTAACATCTTCTACAGTATTATCATTTAGCCCCTGTTTGAGTCACATTATTTTTCTCATTCTCATTCTTCTACTCATTTTCAACCACACATTCTTCAATAAAATAATATTTTCCATCACATCAATAACTTTTTCTTATTTTTCAACCACATATTCTCCATCACATTAACAGTAAAAATGCATTCTTACTCCCAAAATATGCATCAAACAGGAGCTTAATCTTTTGTAGTTTATAACCATTACCGTTTTACCTCTTTTAATTTCACTATGATTCCTAACCATAAAAGATGTAGATCTATGTTGACTACTTGATGATCTTATTACCTTTAAATCTAATAACTCTTTAATATGTATATTAAAGTCCTCTATGTCTTGATTTGTGTGTTTAATTTCCGCCGTTCTTATTTTTATATTTTCGTTTATGATTTCTAATTTAGCTTCAATTTTATTTTTATCCCAATGTTTTATGGGATCTTTTCCTATTATGTGTATTTTTTTCAACTAATTATAAAATTATATCTATAATATCTACCTTAGATGATGTTTTATTGAAAATTATTAATTTTTTGGTTCTTGGTATGAAATCAGTTTTTAAGGTTTCTAAAGATAAAATACTTTAAACATTCTAAACTTTCTAGATTACCTAAATTTTCATCTTCTGGTTTTGTTTGTGAATGTAAATGTAAGGGTCCACCACTCTTCAATCGTAACTCTGACAAGTCTATAGTATTAATGATAGAAGTGTCTTTTCCAGAAATTATAACATCAAGGTTGATTGTTAAACTTCCATTTCTACTTAGTAAGAATTTTATTCCTAAAACAAATTCATCTTTTATTAATTCACTTACTAATGTAGTTGTAAGATTATTCTGTCTTTCTTGAAATTTGATTTTATAGTCATCAAAAAGTCTCTCTTCAAATCTCATTTTACTATCATCTATTTGACTTCCTCTTATTTCGTATTTTAGTTTATGCCTACAATCCTTTGGGATTAAGTTTTTTTCTAATTATATTAAATGTACAACATGTGTCTATTAAAGCTATTAAGTTTAGTTTTATCATTTTATTTATTTGTATTTCTATGAGTAATCTGATACTTTTAGTTGGCTTTACTCTAGATATTTGACAGATATTTACTATCTTGTCCTCTAGTTTTTCTATATTTTCACTATAATCTTTAATGTTATTATTATTAGCTTCTTTAATTCCTAAACACTTATTACATTGAATTTCTAAGTAATTTTTACATTAATTTCTATTTTTATATCTTGAGTATATTTTACAATCCTTACATTTATCTATCATTGATCTTTGTCATCTAACACATTCATGGACACATTCTTGTTCTATATTCATCAGTTTTGCATCAAGAATTGAAATATCAAGTCTTTCTAAATTGTTATAACTGTCTTCAAAGCTATAATTTCTAAATTCTCTAATTCGTCATCTTAATAAATGTTATATACTAAACTATAAGATTCATTATCAGATAATTCTACAATATTACACTGTATGTACTCAATTATTATGGATTTAGATACTCTTTCATTTTTATATTTATTGGGGCATTTATTAGCAAAATGTCTAGGGTCTCCACAAATAAAACATTTACAATCATTTTTAGTTTTGGGTTTTCTAACGTATCTATTGTAGTTAGGTCTTTCATTTTTATAGTATGTTCTACTTGATCTAATATTATATTTCTTTTTGTCTTGATATTGTTTTTTATTTTTTTAATCTTTTTTATATAAATTTTTTTATTTCTTCTTCTATGATCATAGGTCTATGATGTATATAATTCTGAGCAAAAAGAATAATTTAATTTCTCTATTTGTTTTCTAGCTATCTCTTCTATACAATAATCTTTTAGTTTATCTGTTATAAATTTTATGGTAGCACTAATAGTTTACCTCTCTCGTTGATCTTGATTCTAAATCTTTTCTAATCTTATCATTCCATGATGGTTGTATCTTTCTATATAATCTTTCAAGTGTATGTACATATAGTGTTAATCCGCTGTACTTGCTAATATTTTAAAGTCTAATGAAAATGATTGTACATATTTCATATTATTAATACTTAATTTTTCCAAATCTTCTAATGCTTTATTTTGTTCGTAAGTATTATCTCTACTAGGATCAGATCCTATAATTAATCCTCTAATAAAACCTGTAAAAGTTTTAGAGTTATCTCCTCCGATCATTCTTAACCTAATTTCATTTGTTTTTAATCTCTTAGCCGTAACATATATATATTAACGCTTTCTTTCCTAAATAAATTTCTAAATAAGCCCACATTTCTTTTACAGTCATTTGTATAGGTACACTATTATATGCTCTAATTACATAACTTTCCCATTTAGTTAGTGCTAGGTCTATCTTGATGTTTACAATGATTTAATTCTAAAAGTAATCCTCTATCACTTGCTAATAGTAGACTACATCATTCATTTGACTGTCTTTTTCCTAGACTTCTATATCTTTAATCTTCCAATTCATATTCTCTAGCTGGGGGAAATGGTATTTACCTCCTATATCATATTCCGTGTTCATGCTAACCTTTGAAATGCAATAATCTGATATAAAGTGAGAGACAAAAAAGTATGAACCAAACATGTTTTCTTGAGGCTAAATTCTATAATTTTAGACAAATTAATACCCAAATTAGAGTTTTTTTAATTTTTTTTCCCCACTTATAAATTGAATAATAAAAATTATATAAAAAATCGATTTCCTTTGAATGACCACAATTTTAGTTTAGGAACAAGAACCGATCCAAAATCCAATCGATTCTCAGTTCCGGTTCCTAATTATTATAATTTTTTTGAACCGGACTGAAACCTCCAATTTCGATTCAAGAGGTTCAATTTTGAAGCCTCATTTTTAGCTACTTCCAATTCCCAATTTCGAGGCCAACTATTTCCTACAAAGGTGCAATTTTCATTGAAAGTTTCCATTCCTGAATTTACAAATTATTAGTGTATTTGAACATATTGAGAGACATAAATTGTTGGGAGTTCACAGCTTGGGAAAGGCATACTTTCAGTATTAATATAAAATGTACTAGAATTTTCCACGACTATTATTCCCATCTATTTTGCTAATCCCGTCTCACTAAAATTGGACTACAGAGAAACATGTCTTGCGATTTAAAGCAACTGAAAGTTGAAGACAGATTAGTTAGCGATTCACAAAGTGCATGTTTGGTAAGCACTATTAGACATGACTTTACAACATAAATGAACAAGGTTTTTTGTTTCTTCATTCTTAATGTCCAGTGCAATCCAATCTTCCATACCAAACATGCCATAAAATGCTTGTCCCCTCTGGTGCAGGCGCTGGTGGCGGTGCCTCCATGAAATTATCTGGGGGTAGATACACTTCCTGGTGGATAACAAGGCTGCAAATGTGGGGAATCGCATTTTAGTCTTTTGTCACAAACAAAAATTGCTGAACATAATTAAAAAATATTCATGGAAATGTTTTGTGTTTATTCTCACGCTGACATCATAAATTTCAGAATATTCATGGAAAGATGTGTTTATATTCTCACACGACCACCATCATAACTTTCAGAATATTATACGACGGTTTCAAAATATTCACAATCAACAGATGAAGTTTGGATTTTTTCGCATTTTCACAGAATAAATCAGTTTGCAATCAAACGCATTCTCAAAAAGCCAGAATTTGAATGCTCTTTCTTTGGCAACACAGCTATCAAGTTATAGAATGCTTAAAAGCAGAAGCTACACACAAATCAGGACCTTTCATAGAATGCTAAAATATGCTCAAGGCATTACCGGAGCTGCATATGATGAGCTATCAGCAAGGAACTGGACAAACTCTCGCTTCTTTGTTTCGAAGTTGAACTTTGCATGGTCTAATAGTGTCTGCTCTCTATGCATATCTTCCAATGTTCTGTCCTTCTTCCATCTGGTCTCCTTCATTCGTTTTTCAGTTTCAAAATAGTTCTCTGGTAGGTTCAACCTTTCAGAGCTTTTTGGGAATTTGACATCTACAGCTCCCCTGGAATCAGATAATTTGAGGTGAAACAATAAACCAAGGGAGAAGGTAAAATGAAAAATTTATTGAAATGTTGACACAAACTATAATACAGCATAAATGATTAAAATTACTTCAATCCAAGAGGTGGAAAGCTAGGCATATTTCCTATCTATTGTGTCAAATGAATAAAAGAAATTTTTTGATATATTTTGATAACGGTGTAGCTATTAGATAAATACTAATAAATAGTACTCCCTCGGTCCCCATTTATATAGGCTGACTTTTTGTATTTTCTTGTCCCAATTATATAGTCATATTTCTTTATTGAGAATGTTTTGTTTTGATCGTTTACTAATATACCCTTATTTAATTTGCCTAATTATAATCAAATTTTCTCACTTAATCTTGAAATTGTACAAATGAAAAGATACATACTTCTTGAAAATTAAATCATTCAATTTCTTTACTACTTCCAACAATAATTTACTACTACTTGTTAATAATTAAATTAGGGTAAATCATAAAAGTTTTTGGCAAAAATTGCTTTTTCAATAATATTAAATAAGATTTCTTAATCTGGGTGAAAAACATAACATAACCAGCCTATATAAATGAGACGAATGAAGTATGTGGAGGCCAAACTACTCACTTATGACCCAAGGAGAAGCACCCAGGACTTTTAATCATCCCACCATCTAGAGATATTGCTCCATTTGGAATACAAGGAAGAGCCTTTAGCATGTCTTCCCTTGATCTGTATACTTGCAAATTCGAGAAGAGATTATAAAATAGTGTCTCTCTTAGGCCGTGCCCAGTGTTGGAGATAGAATATAAGTTTGTGATGTCAATTCTGATCATATTCACAGCGAAACCAAGAAAGCCAGGTGGAGTTTCCCCATTGGGTAATCTTGGCTTTAGAAGATCAAGCCTCTTTTGAGGGTCATCAGCTATATACTTCCCCGCATATGGTCTAGACACACATCCACTAGAGTGAGACTAAAACAAAGGTAAATTTTCAAAAGAGAAATATAAACTGATCAAAAAGCAAAATAACCACCTCTTATAGAGTATGTACCTTAGATGTTCAAGACAAATGACAAGAAATGGATCATCAAGGGGCCTACCAATAGAAGCTCCAACTGCATGAAGGCCGCAACTTTTATTTATTAAACCTTCTCTGTCATATGCCTCAAGAGCTTTAACACCTTCATAGGTACTGCAGACTATTGCTAACATGGTTTCTAGCCCCAAATATTGTGAAAGAAGCCTAAGACCCAAAAATTGACAATAAACATGTCAGCAATATGAAGAATAATTGCCAGGACTTTCACCTCTCTTTCTAACTTGATAATCTTACATCCTTCATCCACAAACTGGTGAATTACTTTATAATGTAAGTCAACAATAAAATTTTCCAGGAGAAGGGGAAAAGGCAAAAACACGAACAATAGAATTGAAACAAACCTGCTAAGGTTGTCATCATCAACTTTTCCTAGTGTAGCAACAACACCGAGCACATTTTTTGTCAATTGAATATCAGACGCAAGAGTTTCATGTTGATTTTTCAACTGATATAGAATGGCAGCTGCTGATTTCTCATGCCTAAGAATATGCTCAACTGTTTCTGCCTCATTCTTCAGCTGGGCAGGGTCCTCGTTTTCCGTCATGGAGGAACTTGCTGTATGGTATTTTCCGAGAGAAACTAGAAGAACACGGCAGTAGAAAAGAACGTCAAAAAGCAACCAGGATGTAACTTGTAAGAACGAAGAGAGACAAAATGGTAGCAAAACTGGAAAAGCAACTAAGGATGGGAGTTAAAGGCATAATAGCAGCTTTGCCATTGCAAGCTCAGAAATTTACTGAAATCTACAGCTCTTTGTATATGAAACAGTGAAGCAACAAATATTTCATTTTAATTATGCATAAACTCCACCAATGCAAAATGCAATACCAAAATATGTTATCTTCAACTCTCCTTTTGCAAATTGTAAGCAGTATGATCACGTCATCTATGAGACTCGATAGAATTTGGATCATAGATACCTTGCATATCTAGAATTGAGTCCTCCAATCGGTTTTTCAGGGTCTTTAAGTATTTAAGATTATCTTCATGATACTTAATTTTTTGACCCAGTACCTGTAGATCATCCTGAAGTTTCTGCAAAAAATTATATCAACTCACTTTTAATCTAGTTGTTATTTTTTCCTTCAAGCAACAGATATACATCAGAAAAACTTTAAAAGGAAAAGAGAGAGAGAAGTAATTTATCAATTCTTCAGTTGGCAGTGATCCAAAAGCATGATCAAATAAGAGCACTTCAGGAAATTACTGGCAACCTTAGAATAGTTTACGACTGCTTCGGCATGACTATGCCCACCATTTTGAGCGTCCTCCATTGAAACCATATAGGGACCATTCTGACCAATGTGCCTCAACTGTGACGGATCAGATACAACTAATTGCCTCATATTGATTGAATGCTGTCATAAAAAGAACATCACTCACATTACCATTGTTGTATTAATATTGTATTTTAGATAATATAAGATAGAAAAATAAAATCTTCAAACTTATTACTTTCATTAGGAAAGTTAGAACCTTGATTTCTATGTAGTGAAAAAAGAAAACACAATCAACTAATAAAAGGTTCTCACATTGCTGATAGAACTATATATACACAAATAGTGAGACTTTCATCATTTGATTATGAGACTTTAATCTTTCAATTTTATACCAAATATAGTAACAAACCTAAAAAACCCCATTTCAAGAAAATTCCAAAATCGACAATGAAAATAGTGAAAATGTTTAGGCCGTTCAAATTATTCAGAGACCACCCACATTGCCAGGGGTGGAAGCAGCTGGGGTCTAGTGGGGCAATTACCCCCACTGGATTTTGGTTATTTCACCGATGGAAAACCATAAACCGCACCAAAAATTCAAGAGAAATATTATTGAAAAAATCACTGTTGCTAGAGAAAGATTACATCAAGAAACAACAATTCTGGAAAAATAAAATAAATTATAAGGAGTTGAGTTCAAATTAAATCATTCACAACAAACAAATCGAATCGATTTCAACATACAATGCCCGTTTTAACACTAATACAATCCGATAGTACCTTCCAAGTTAGGTGATGATGAAGTTGAGAAGAAATCACAGGAACATAAGATAAATTGGTGCCGGGGATGATGAATATATTCCCAATTTTTTGTGTAATACCGAGAAAGAAAACCTAAGCTGCTCTTGAGGTTCTTTTGAGTTGGATTAATCTACTCGCACGTGTACATCTTGGATGATGTTCGGGTAAGAACCGAGGCTTTTGATTTGAACAAGTGTTGAAATAAGTGTAGAACAAATTAATGGTAAACTTATTTGAGCCACTTTATTTTGAAAGAATGTATTTTGAAATAGTAAATTGTCGAAGTATATGTGGTTAAAAAAAAGGAAAAGTTATTGAGGTGATTGAAAATATTGTTTTATTAAAGAATATGTATTTGAAAATGAGTAGAAAAATGATAATGAAAATTTTAATGTGTATCAAGCGAGGGCTAGAATGTCAACAAAAATGTAAGTACAGTAAAAAGAAATTTAGTTTGGCCTAAGTCAATGGAGCAATGCTACACTTACAGATACAGATGTCTTATAGATATTCGCATGCGGGGTGGATGGATAATTTTTTTTTTACTTTTTTTTATTACGCGGGACCCACCTTCATATGAGAGTGTGTAAGACTTCTATAGGTTTTTTTGTATGTACAAATGGAAAATTCCAAGTCAATGTATTATTCACCACTTAAGCCTAACTTAGAGCAATTCTAATAAACTTTTTAAACATATAATGCTCTTTATTTGAAAAGGTCAACCCTTAAAATTAACATTTTAGAATAGACTTGTTCTTTATAATTACTAGTGTGGATTATGCGTTGCACGATAACTGTTATAATTTTGTAAGA
>CAIGRH010005544.1:0-19348 GCA_903798295.1 Fraxinus nigra | reverse complement strand
TTTTTTTTTTTTTTGGATGAGCTGAGCGGCTCGCCTTGGGCGAGCTCGGGCACGAGCAGAGCTCGCCCAAGGCCAACGAGCCGCGAGCTGAGCTCGCCCGAGTATGGGCCGAGCCGGCTCGGCTAAGCCCATTGACATCTGTATATGTGGTATAGTATTATTAAAAGTTATTCGTTTTATAAATTATTTAAATTATTGCCCTGTAAGATGTCACATAGAATGATTACTACAATTGCGACTATTAATAACGTTATTGTAAAATGTTAGTTTAAGACGACAACGTTCGATATAAATTACGATAGCTTAGAGACTTGAATTTTACTAAGAAGCACATTTATGTGGTATTACTCATCCAAACCTAACTTCATTAATATCACAGTTTCAACACTTGGAGGGTATTTGGTTGTGACTGAAATTAGATTTTTTGTAGATTGTGATAGAAATTTTTGAAATGTGTGATTGAAAAGTTGTGAGATTCATAAAAAAATGTGATTAATATTGATTGTTTGACATTGACTTAAATTAAAATCAGATTTTAATTCAAAACAAATAGGCTATTGGATTCCTAATCTCGATTTACTTTTATTATTTCCTAGAAAAAAAGAAAGGATTGTACAAATCAACATGAGTTTAATGTATCAGTTACACAAATTAGGTTTAAAGTTAGGTCTAAAACAATGAAATGACATAGATTTTTTTCAAAAGTAGGATCAAATTAGGACAGATGGTGTGATGTGTGTTCAAAAGAGTTTCTCTTTTGAGTTTTGAATGTTGAATTTTCTTAATCAGAAAAAGCCTTTAAAATAAAGTTTTTTCAGAAAAGAGACAAATAGATTCTGTGTTTTTGCTCTAAAATCGAGATTATAAGGAAAATAGAGCAGTTCAATGGGGACTGTCACCACCCACACGAGGGGTTCTCGATTTGCATGCACACACGCACACATGTATAGATATAGGGTGAGAAACTTATAGATATAACTCTCGTTTGAACTACATTAAAATTTTTATTTTTTATTTTCTTACTCATTTTTAATCATATATTTTTCAATAAAGTAATATTTTTCATCATATTAATAATTTTTCATTCTTTTTTAACTACACATTCTTCGTCAATTTACTATTTCAAATACATTCTTTCAAAATAATGTGACTCAAACACACGAGTGAAAAAATGTTTGTTTAACGTCTCAAAACATGGACCTAACCTCAAATAAATTGAGGACAAAAGAGGGTCTGTTAAAGAAAAACGCACTCTGGATCCTCGTCACTTTCTTTTGAGGTATACTGTTAGAGAAAACCCCCTTTTTTCTTTTCTTTTTTCGTCTTTTCTGCTTCAAAAACCTTTAAAAAAAAATAAAAAAAAATACTAAATTTGAACCCCCAAAAGAATGAGATTTCTGTCTGTTGTAAGAATTCCCTTTCTACTCGTGTTGGCATTGTATAAGCAATAGAGGAATAAGTCATTTTTTTTAATATTCAGTCAATTTTCTTGTTAGATTGTCATTTTCCTTGCAAGTTTTTTCTTAGATTTGCAGTCATGATGAGAGAGATTTCCAGTGGATTTCAAGATTTGACATTAATGGCCCATTCTGAGATGAGGTCTCAGTATCTGAATGCTCCAATGGAGCAAAATCTGAAAAGGCCTTGGCTTTCACCTCCAATGGGAGAGGGAAGATCAATAAAGTGGAAAAATGATGTCACTGAGAATGAAGAGACTGGGAGAAAAACTGGACATAGAAAGCTATGTGCCAGAGGCCATTGGAGACCTCATGAAGATGCTAAGCTCAAAGAACTTGTTTCTCAATATGGTCCTCAAAACTGGAATCTCATTGCAGAAAAGCTAGAAGGAAGATCAGGCAAGACTACTCTAGTTTTAGTTTTGAACGTGCTTATGTATATTACTTTTTCTTGCTGTGCTTAAAATCCATTCTGGATTACTGAATATTCTATACTTCGGGAATACTAGAAATTTTCCACCTTCTAGGCACTCTTTTAGGCTATTTCGGTGGATATAAACGCATACAGCCTAGAAATGCACTTAAAAAGTGCTTTTAAATACGACCAAATTTGCTCACATTTGTGAAAATTTTAAAACTTACTTTTACTTAAAAGTAAAAAATTTAAGCTTAGCAAACCATGCTCTTGCTTTTCATCTGTTGATTGATCTATTCATATTTCATCACTTTTATTTATTGATTTCTCATTTGATTGAAAATTTTCAGGTAAAAGTTGCAGATTAAGATGGTTTAACCAGTTAGATCCAAGATTAAACAGAAGGGGTTTTACTGAGGAAGAACAGGAAAGACTTTTAGCTGCACATAGAATGTATGGTAACAAATGGGCTATGATTGCTAGGATTTTCCCTGGAAGAACTGACAATGGAGTCAAGAATCATTGGCATGTGATAATGGCAAGAAAAAATAGAGAGCAAAATAGTGTTTATAGAAGAAGAAAACTCTCTTGTTCAAGGGTCCAAACAAATGGATTTTCTTTAAATAACATTGAAAATAATGCTTGCATTGAGTCAATCATGACTAATGACTATATTGTTGATGAATCTGCTGTCTCAACCTGCACTGATCTTTCCCTCACTCCCCCTTCTGTTAAAATGCCTCAGTTTTTCAGCAGGTTTAGACCTGTCCAGCATCACAACCTATTGGAACCAAAGTTAGGTACGCTGATTTTTGTCAAGTCTTGGACCATGTAAAGTCTGATTATACTATTGAATTATCGCGCGGACTGCAAATCAACCTGTTGTTCCTATTATTAGGAGGCCTATTATTATTTTTAGTGCAAGAGGCATTCGATCACTTTGTCCTATTCTTCTCTTTTACAGTGGAAACAGCAAAATAGAGTAGGAACTATGTCTCATGAATTATGGTTTATTTGTTTATATAAATATCTTTGTTTAACTTGAGTTTCAGGTTTAACAGGAGAAGAAAAGGTGCTGGTTCATAGTAACGGTCAGTACTATGGGAATGAGCCAATGGCACATGCTGCAGAAGTGGATCAATCAGGTCACTCAGATTCAAATTCTGAAGTTACTGCGGCATCTGAATCAGTAGCCAACTATAGGGCCAATCTCTACATGTTTGGGGAAGATGAGAATGGAAAATTTGAGACCAACAACGTTGCATTCATTGATTTTCTTGGAGTAGGAGCCACTTGAGGAATACTATACTCACTCGTGTGTTAAATGTGTTTCGTGGGTGGGGGTCCTAGTTTACAGTGAAAATCTTGAAAGTTCAAAATGGTAGCAGATATATTCAGGAGGCTAGCTGCTACTAATAATGGTTTGCCTAATCTGTATCTCTCCGTTTGAGCCTAGTACATGCAGAAAAAGTGGGATATGCAGGGGGTTTGGGGGTCTATTGAGTCTGCATGCACATAAAATTTCATTAATGGAAAGAAATTACAGCAGTGAAAAATCTTGAAAAGTGGGGAGAAGAGAGAGGATTTAGCAGAATTCACGTGGCATATAATCATGCTTGCAAAATAATTTCTTTTGGACTCATGTTCTTGTCAATTTTCTCTGCTACCTAATGCAATAATTTATTTCTGCTTATAATCTGGAAAAGTAAAAGTTTTTTTTTTTACCTGCAACACTGACTAATCAATCAATGAATCCGCCTTTCTTTTCAATTTTATGTCATGGTACACTTGTTGACTGTTTATGAACTGAAATGACTTTAAATGCATCCGTTTTTATGGTTTCTTGCATATATTTGTCCTTTCATCACTTGCATATATTAATGATCTCTTTTTGTGTAATTCAATGGACCGCACCACAGCCACCACTTGCATCGCATGGTTGATCAAAAATCTTGTACTCTTTTTCCACGTCATCAAGAATATGATTAGGGTTACAAGATATTATAACGTTTTAAACAGCTACAAAAAAAGTAACCTATCGAATATATAAGATTTTTCGTATGTTTATTTTTATAACTAGTCTTAGCAATGAATGTAATAAAACTTCTAGGTAAAAAATATTGAGTGTCTATTAAATATATGTCATACTCGTGTGTGGCATGCAGTTAAGATATTTTCCATTGTAGGCTATTAGCTCGAAAGTCCACATAATTAGTGTTCACGAGGTTAAATGTGTCACCTAGAGCGAATTGACATGTTGGTCAATGTCAAATGATTACGAGCCTTCTTGACTAGACTCTTCTTACGATAAGACGTGATTTTGACTTCATAGTTATATGACGATTGTCAAAACAAAACCAATTTCTTCCGATAAAGATGACAAAAAGCACTTATTCTAGATTTCAGTTTACATGAATCTCAGAAGTAAATCGTTCATTCTCAAGAAAAGAAGTGCAAATATCAGTAATCATTAACTACACGCAACATTTGGAATCTAACCTACTGCATTGCTTATAGAAAACCAACCAGCAACTGCAACAATATGAGTTCTACTCGATTCGAAAATAACTTTGATAAATAATAATCAAAAGTTTTCCGAACACTCACATAAGTTGAAGTGTCATCAAATGAATTATCGATTTGACTAGGATGTTGATTGACTTGGACTTCTATTAATACCAAGCCAACTTATTGGATATATTTTGAAGGGGATTTTGCATAGATATCATTAATATTAATATGAAAGTGGTTCAAAAACTAGTCACTTTTACAAAATGTTGCAAAAATGTCATTTTTAGTGCAAAAAGTCCAATTTACCCTTTTATTTACTTTTTGAATGCATTTAACATACAATTAATGTGAAGATTTGATGTGTATTTTGTTGGAGAAGCTACTCATAAAATGTCGAACTTAGTAGTGTTAAATCTTAAATACTAACATCGTTTACTTTGCAAATTATTTTTCATTCATTAATTTGGATTAGATTTGTAAAGTTAATTGAAAAACAATATATCTATTTGTTCATATGAGAGTTGAGCATTGATGAACATTCTTAATACTTTTATCAAGAATATTTTCCCATTATATACCTTAAATGTGTCTTGGCATTTGTACTCTCAAGTCTCAATATTACAGTAGAAAATTGTAACTAATAAATATATCTTGTTGAAACACGATGCGTTCTGGACAATTTAAATGTCTGTCCAAACAGTTAGCTTTCATTTTTCTCGACAGTCTGACTATTCTATACATTGGAAATCGGATAAAATAGATACAATAATTCTATTACAAAATTAATCATACTTCATAGTTGGAACGAGTATCCAATTAATAATAAACTATCTTATTATCCATCAACATAAACTAAACGGACATACAATAAATTTGTTCAACGTAATCAAAGCCATACAATGTCAAACAAATATAAGAAATTACAAATCCAAATGGGGCACATTGTTTTCCAAGAAAATGTGGTCCTACTTTGTGCTTTTGTTACCTTTCTTGTGGACACTCCTTGTGTAGGAGGTCGACTAGCTACTGATGGAATCTTAATGCCCAATGAGCACGTTTCTCCTGTTGCACCCCAACATCTTATTCGACATCCTTCGCATGCGAGAGGTCCTCCTTCTCATTGTCAGTGTATGACGATGGCACCTCTCGGAAGATGCATCAACTTCGACAACAGTAATCTCATCCTTCAGACCATCCTCCAACGGCTCGGTAGTTGGACCATATTCTCCAATAAAAAAAAGGTCAAGTATCAACAGACGAAAATATAATATTATTTACTAATAAATTTGAAAGAAAAATTGTTATAGCTTACATGGTTTATGGGAAAATACTTTCGTTTTCATTTTCTGGAGTCTCGGCCGCATCTCCTCCAAGTACATGAGTAGTGGGGTCTGACGAGACAATATTGTTACTCGGGTGAGATGACCTTTTAACCTTATGTCATTTTCCTTCATGGTCTAATCATCCGAAAGATTAGTTGTTGAATTAGTTGAGCAGAAAGTTGCAACTCTGGTAACCTAGCAAGAAATTCGAGGGCAGATCTTTCAAACTCCAATTTCCGCCCCGTTCAAAATTCTCGACGATTGTCTTCAAGAGTTTGAGATTGATGCGCAAATATATGTGCGCATATAACCGCTCTTTCTCAGACAAAATAAATTCGAGTTCCATCTGCAACACCATCCATATAAACAAATTTCAATGTGAGAGAATGGCATGACATACAATGAATTCATACAACACATAGTGAATCAAGTCCAAGATATCCACAAATAGGTGAATTTTTCAACTGTTTGTTTCATTTTATTCAAACCGTCGAGAAACTCAGGAATCATTTGTCGAGAATGACAAGTTTTCTGTCCATACTGAAAATAAACTGTCGAGACACAAACATGAATCTCCAACTTTAACAAATGCTTCATGTAATTACCTAAGCTATATTTGGCTTTAGGGCAATCCTCAATTACCATAGAAAGATCTAATAACATAAGAATCCACACGGTGAACCACATTACAATAATGTGAAGGTATTAAACCTAAATTAATGACAATCCACAATTACTTAGCTTTGTGTTAACAACAAATCAATTTACAAAGTCAACCTACACTGCTAAACATAAATGCATTAAAGGAAATTAGGACAATCAAAACTAATGAACATACCAATGCTAGAGCATTCACAGATTTTCTCGACAAATGAACTGTCTACAGTGGAACTTCAACTGTTAACATTTTAACTTGACCACCTAATTTAAACCATGCGTTCTAAACGGAAACTAACCTCAAGTTCATAAGATACTAAATATGCAAATGCCCCTAAAGTAAATAAATTTTAAAAAAATCAAGTTCTTGGGCATGTCACAAGTATCTAAGGACACCAAAAAATCACATTCAAATCAAAGTCCTAATTTTCAAGCACACTCATAAAATTTCGAGCAAATCCCCATATAAGAACTCAATTCTTGAGATAATAAATCATGTTGGAATATGTTGTAAAACAAACAAGATACCAGAATTACTCTAATATCAATTGTTATGAAATCAATCACCGGATTGAGATGTTGAAGTTATATGGTACAATAATAAAGCATTTGATCACAAGTAAACGAATAAAAGAAGACAAGAAAATATGGCAGAAGAATTAGAAAATTTTATTGCACCAATAATAATAGAGAAATATACAATTGATCATAAAGTTCTGGTAATCTCTTTTCTCATACTTTTTAAAATTGTATAGAAGAGCCTAATATTTATAGGAAACATGTAGGAGATGTCCAAACCCTCTTAGTAGAGTTGTTGATGAAGTAGAGTACCAAAAAATCTAGTCCAAAACAAATTTCAACTCCTAATGGTAGACAACGAGATGAGATTCTTCTTCAAATTCGGAATATGTCGAACGCAGTCAAGTGTTCTAATTGTCCTATCCAATAACTTCAATTTGACTGTACCAATTCCAGCAACCCGACAAGGTGTGTTGTCTCCCATGACCACGACACATTTGAAAACAGTTTCATATGTAATAAACAAGTCTTTATTAGGACACATTAAACACACATGATGAATCCAGAATCCAATCTTCCGTTGATTTAGACTCAATGTCAGAAATAGTCGAGATTTCTTTCACTTAGAATGTTCTCTGCGAGGTCTGCTTCACCTGAAGTCTTTGATTGCTTCCCATATCGACTTGCAGCCAACCTTTCTTTATTCTGCAATTTGTAGCAATCATTCTTCAAGTGCCCATTCTTCTTGTAGAAATTAAAAATCTGATTACTGAATTTAGACTTCGATCTGTCCCTTCCAAAACCACCATGAGCAACAAGGCATTCTCCATCTCCGACCTCTGAAACCAGATACTTCATCTTCTCTTTTGAAAACAAAGAATTATACACCTCCTCTATGGTGAGAGTATCACGACTATATATGATCATGTCTCTAAATGAAGAAAATGAAGCAGACAACAAACACAATAGGATCATGGCCAAATCTTCTTCATCATACTTTACTTTCAAAGTTTTCAAATCAGCGACGAACTCTTTAAATACAGCCAGATGATCTTCTAATGATCCTCCTTCTGTCGTTCGATGAGAGTTTAAATGCTGTTTGAGATGCAATTTACTTGTTAGATTTTTAGTCATGCACAATTTCTCCTCCACAGTCAAAGTTGCGAACATCTTGTCAATTCCCAACANAAACCAGATACTTCATCTTCTCTTTTGAAAACAAAGAATTATACACCTCCTCTATGGTGAGAGTATCACGACTATATATGATCATGTCTCTAAATGAAGAAAATGAAGCAGACAACAAACACAATAGGATCATGGCCAAATCTTCTTCATCATACTTTACTTTCAAAGTTTTCAAATCAGCGACGAACTCTTTAAATACAGCCAGATGATCTTCTAATGATCCTCCTTCTGTCGTTCGATGAGAGTTTAAATGCTGTTTGAGATGCAATTTACTTGTTAGATTTTTAGTCATGCACAATTTCTCCTCCACAGTCAAAGTTGCGAACATCTTGTCAATTCCCAACAACGCATCATCCAAATCCAGTTGTACGAGTATTGCACGCATTTTAACATGCCATAGCGAAAATCTTGTGATCCGATCCAAAAGCGGAATGTCATACTTTATGAAAACCATCACGAACAAAAACCTTAAACAAATCAAATCTTGCGCTCTACGGAACTGCTGAACTTAAACTTTGATACCACTTGTTGTGAAATAAACAAGAATCGATTTGATATAACTTATTATAAAATCAACCACCGAATTGAGATGTTGAAGTTATATGACACAATAATGAAGTATTTGATCACAAGCAAAATAAATAAAAGAAGACAATAAAATATGGTAGAAGAATTAGGAGATTTTATTGTACCAATAATAATAAAGAAATATATAATTGATCCTAAAGTTCTGGTATCTTTTTTCTCACACTTTTTGAAATTGTATAGAAGAGCCTAATATTTATAGGGAACATGTAAAGGATGTCCAAACCCCCTAGTAGAGTTGTTGATGAAGAGGATACAAAAAAAAAAATCGAGTCCAAAATAAATTCTAACTCTCAATAGACTTCAAAATAGAACTTCAACTGAATTCTTTTTGATATGCACTTCAATTGAAATTCTTCAATTACTTGAATAAGAAATTCAGGTCACACCCAAATTTCAACAAAATATATAATCTAATTTCCAAGCAAACCCACAACCTATAAGAAACAAAAATATAACTTCCAAAAAAAATAAAAATCATACACGTTTGGGAAAAAATCCAACATTTTCAAATGACATCAAAAAATTCTAAACCCAAAACCTTTGGAACAATGGGGGATGACATACCTTGCGTTAAAAATAAGGAGAAAATTGAGTCAATTTCTTGCTAAAGTTGCTTTTGGCTACAAACTCATTGTCCTTTTTTTATTTTGTTTCATACTGTGGAAGAAAAAAATCGAACTCTAATGCTGAAGAAAGCGAATGGGGAATGAGGAAGAAAATCGCTCGTGAAAATGAGGAGCGGTTACTGTGGGGATGGGGTTGTTAAGGTGTTTTTTTATTTTGAGAAGGGTATAAATGTTCAAAAGTGATAAATGTGGCAAAATTAGTGAAACGTGAGGTTTTTAGAGATAAATTAGTGAATTTTGACATGTAGTGCAATTTCCTCTATTCTGAATTATTCATTTTTGACACGACTAACTTAGGTATAAAAAATTCTTTAGAAGTGCATCTCCACTTTTTGTAACAAGTATCGACTATATTAATCGAGTTGTCATTTTTTACGTTCATTTATAATAGTTGATCAAATGTCCAAATCTCTCTCTAGTTCCCACTTTCACTCCCTCCGTTTCTCCTCCACTATTTTTTACTTAGTTCATCACTTAAGGGTCCATCATTTTGAGAAATGAATGTATGCTGACAAAATATAAATTAGACTTTGTGTTCTTTTGTGAACTTTTAAAATTTTAGCAGAATATTTGTGTGGCTTACTATAATTAGAAAACTAATTTCCCTACTTCAATTAGTCTAGCAAAGTGCAATGAAAATTGAAATCTTGACTCTTGACCTTAGTTTTGATGTAGGTCTTCAAGGATACTATAGTTTCCAGCCCAACATACTCCGGCGGATGGGTCGAATTTTAAATAGTTGTATTTCGAATTACTAGGCAAATGTCCAAATGCTTATAATTTCTTCTTATGATTTTTGTCGAAGCAGGTGAAGAGCTCCCTATCCGTTGTAGTTAGCCTAACGCTATGCATTACTGACGAGTCTGCCATTGTTGCGGCTTTCTTTATTTGTCTAAATACTACACGAAAAGAATGAAACAATACGACATAATGCTCCGCTTAGGGTTATGCCAAGCAACTATAAGTAACCATGACAGGAACTACAACTCCATTGATCCAGGCCCACAACAGCCCAACAGTCAAATGGGCCTAAATGGGCTTTATTGGAATGGTATTTAAGGATAGTGTTTTGAGTTAGAATACACAATGTAACATGGGAATAAGAGGTTTATTTTTACTATTTTCAAATTTAAGAGATTGTTTAAAATTTCAAATTTCAGAGTTTTTCAAATTTTATTTATAAATTAATTAATTAAACATATATTTTATTAATTAAATATATTAAGGTCACAATTCCATATAATTTGATTACAAATTCTATATACAACAAATCACAAATTTTACACGTTACAAATTATTTTACAGTCACAATTCAAAAATTTTATAGGTCACAATTTGTTCATCGGTTACAAATAAAAAATTGAAACATCACAAATTATTTTACGGTCACTATTCAAAAATTTTATATGCAACAATTTGTTCATCGGTCACAATATAAAAATTTTTATAAGTCAAGTTATTTTACGGTTACAATTTAGAAATTTCACAAGTCATAATTTGTTCATCAATCATAAATCACAAATGTTATAAGTCACAATTTAGTAGACAGTCACAAATTGTCAGATTATTGATTCAAATTAATAATCTTTTAGGCCACACATTATTTCTTGGTCACAATTTATATTTTTCATTGGTCACATATTATTTATCGGTCATATATTAACCAATTTAATGGTCACAAACAACCAAATAACCATCACCTCCTCGCTCCATCCAACAGCACCATCACCACCGTCGCCGCCAGAACCTTTCCCACCATTGCCACCGACGCTGCACCACCACTACCACACCACCAAATACGACCTAACGACGCCACCACCATCAACACACTCCAACAACATAACATGGATGCATAGCCACCAACATAGGCAAAGCTCGACAACCCAAAATAGAAGGACAACCACCACGATCGAAGCTAAGGCCACCAAAGTTGTGCCGATTCCATCTCCGTTGCCAAATTCGGCACCAAAACCACAAACACCACCCATCTACTCACCTCGTCGCCAACTTTCTCCCCATCATCACCTACCCAATCACCTCCACTACCTAAGCGAGATCGCTGCCACGACCGAAGCTAATGCTACCAAGTTATGCCATTCCTTTCCATCCCCAAACTCAACACTAAAACCTGACACACCACTGATCTACTCACCCTTGCCACCAGTTTTCTCCCAGCCACCACCTTCAAGTCACCTTTACCACCCAATGACGTTTGTCGTCGATGATGATTGATTACCGGCGCGACATTGGAGATAAGTCATCGAAGAAGAGAGAGGTGAGATAGAGAAAGATGGGAAGAAGAGAGAGGCAAGAGAAAAGAGAGACGACCAGAGGAGAGAGAATGAAGATGTGATAAATGATTTTTGGTTTTTGGGGTTTGGGTAATTATAATTTAGATAAAGATGAATTAATATCTGAAATTTGAAATTGAAACTTTAAAAATCTGGTTTTGTGTAATTTCCCCATATAACATCCGTCACAAAATTTTAGTATTACAAGAATAATAAGACGGGCGATTACATGATGGAGCGGAATAATGCAACCGAAAAATACCTTCTAAATAATCATTGATTTGTTAAAATATTGAAAACTAATACTCAATAATTCACACTACAATAATAAAAAAATTATTGATTTTCATATCTTCGATATTCTAATTTTTTTTCCACAAATGATATCATTATATATTGTAACTAGGGCTAGACATGAGTCGGTTCAGTTCGGTTCGATTTTCTTAAGAATCGAATTGACCAAAAACTTTCGAGTATTTAATAAATGGAACCGTCGGGTCCAAATATAATTATGAAACGGTTTGGTTTGGTTTGGTTCAGTTCGGTTCTGTAACATAATTAGATTTTTTTTAATATTTATAGCAATACTACGTAATTATAACTAATGACATTTTCATTTGTAACTTTTACAAATTAACGTAGCATAATTTAAAAACACATAAATAACAAGATGTTGAATAATATTAATTCGATTAACACAAATACCAAAAAGTTAATTAAGTCTTATCTTCGATCAACCTAGATCTAATCAGTAGCTACCGCTGTCGGTGAAATGAAGGAGTTTCAAAATCAATTTGGAAATTGAGATGTAGGTTTTAAAATTATCAAATGATTTGAGTTTATACGGGAGTGGACGTACTGCTTACCAAATGAAATTAAAATGGAAAGGTGAAGGATAATGCCCAAATGTTGAGCTAACAAAATTAATTTGGCTAGACTTGACGTAGGCTAAACTTGGCTGGTTTGTTTAATTAATTTGCTAATTTGTTTAGAAAAAAATAGAATAATTTTATTAATTCAATATAAAAAATATAAAAAATTTATTTAGAATCGATTTTTATTTGGTTCGTTCTTCGATTCTTGGGCTAGAATCGACCCAAACCCATCGGTTCTCGATTCAGATACCCGTTCGATATTTAACTTATGAAGAACCGTTCGATTCGATCTGGATTCAGTTCGGTCCGAATCGATCCGAGAGTTTTGCTCAACCCTAATTGTAACTAAAAAACACTATACTTGTATTATTTACGTGCACCAATATCTTAATCAATATGTATATAATGCAATTGTGTTTTTATGGTACTGCATAATTAGTGGCGGATTTAAGAATTTTGTTTAGGGCAATCGTTAACGTTAACGGCCACGATAGCGAGATATTTACGAAAAGCGAGATGGAGGGAAACATGGATAACTACAATAAGAATAATATAACAAATTATCCTTCCATAATCTATTAACAAACCCCAAATCACAAAACATTATTACAATTTTAATAAATCACAAATTACCAAACTTTAAATAACAAATTATCACAAATCACAAACCCAAAACACATTGTTGAATTGAGCCCCAATTGATTTTTTTTCTCACTTATCCTAATTTCCTAAACAAAAATTCCCAAATCAAAACTCATAAATAATAAATTACAATTCATAACTCAATGATAGTGCAACATAAGGGTCCGTTTGAATCTTGATTGCAAATGTGGAAAATGAGTGGAAAGAAATGAATTCCAGGAAATTGAATTGCCTAAAAATTATTTTACTAGGAATTGTAATTAATTGTGTTTGATTGGTAACATTTAATTGCCTAAAAAATGTTGAAAGTTTGGTGTTCGTTTGACTTTATTTTTTATAAAAATTATCCATGAAAGTGAATTTTTTTTCTATCATTGGATCTAGAATTTGTTTCAATTGTCAAAAAAGTTTTTTTTGTAAGAAAATTAACATATCGAATACCATTCGTTTGACTTTGTTTTGCATGAAAATTGTTCATTAAAGTGAAATTTTTTTTTTATTATTGATAGAATTTTTTTCAATTGCTAAAAATAAAAATAAAAATGGGAAACCATTTTCCCACCAAAGTGGTGGAAAAACAAATTTCATGAAAACCAAGAAAAGGGGGGTTGGAGGGAAAACAAATTCCAAGGAAAATCTTGCCTATCAAACAAAGGTAAAAGATGAAAAATTGTTTCTATTTTCCATGGAAAATTATAGATATTAAATAGGGCCTAAAAGAAAGATCATGAAAGTTTTAGTTCCAAATTTTTATGCACTATGTCGATTCTAATAAATTATGAATTCTAAAAGACCTGGCCGGACATTGCTACTTGCTATTCCTCTTTTTTTTGTTTTTGTTTTTTTTTGTTTTTTGACACACATTTACCATAAGCCATAGGTAAGCTGGACAATAAAAATGCTACAAACAGCAAATTAGGGCTTTTAACAAACTATTCACAATTGCTCAACTTGAAATCAAAAAATACAATTAACGAACATAAAATCTTAAATTGCATAATTAAACATACTAAAAAATTATTAAACATACTAAAGATGAACATACGCGAAAAGATGAATATATCGAGCAAGATCTTGACGACAAACAAACAAAAAGAGAAGAAAGGGTCTGCCGCTGCTCATTGGCCATTGCTCATGGATTCGACGTGACGACTCCGAGGATTCAAGACTCGAGTCGTCCGGTCCGACGACTTGTCGACGTCGTCCGACACGACAGACTGCAGTAGGAGGTGGAGGCGTCAAAGTGTAACGGTGGAGATTGGAATGTGAATCATGATGAGGGTTTTGGTTTGAATCATCATTGGATTTGGGCCCTTGATTTATCATGGTCAATTAAAAAACAAAGGCCAAACAAAAGGCCCAACCGAAAAAAAAACAGAGGCAGAAATCCAAACCTCGCCAGTCATTGGTCTCCTTCTTTCTTCTACCGGTCACTGTTCTGGAGGAGTCTAGTACGTGCGGTTGCGCCCCTCGTTGGGTGCTGGGTCTGCCGCTGTGCATAATATATGCTTGTATTGTAAAACTTATATTTATTCTAATAAGTAATTTTTTAAAGATATCAATTCAATTTCCTTATAATTTGAATATACTTTAATTATTATTTTTGTTGTTGTTTACTATGTGACAATAAAATATTAAGCAATTTTTTTGTTAAGTTCCAATATTGGTTTTCCAAAACTACACATCTGAGTGAAATTAATTTTTATGTTCTTACTAATTGATAAAATTTATTAGCTTAAAAAATGTCAAAAGTAAGCGGCAATAAATTTGAAAAAAATTTAAATAGGTAATTTCTTGCCATCTTGTTCAATGCCTTGCACATACATCTGTTATAGCAACCAAGAAGACCATTTTAGTTAGAAGAATGTGGTAAAGATAATTTAGGCATCCCGTAGTCAATGTCCCGTGCAATATTCACGAATTATTGATCAAATCGAGATAGAACAAGATGAGCCTAGGTGTTAAAAAGTGGGCTTTTTTTACTTGTCCTTTTTAAGATTTTTTAAAGGTTAAATCAATAATTAAATAAATGAATAAATATGACGATCTTAAAGGTCTAAAACTAATATGACGACCTTGTTTTTCCACACCTTGCAACTTTTAGAATTTTGATAAAAATAGCTTTGAGCTCTACCTAAACAATGTTGGAATTTCTAAAGCGGCAATAAGATTGTAGATTTGATTGACTCGTTCTTTTGGGAACTACAACACATTAAGAGCTCATTTGATAGATATTAAAATCGGATTAAAATTGAAGAATTAATAATTATTGTTGACTTTTATTAGACGAGTGAGACTCAATAATGACTATATTTTCAATTTTAATTGGATTTTAATCAGTACCAAACATGCTCTAGGTGAATTAGTCAAATTCCTTATAATTCAACCACTCAATCTATATTTAACCAATATGAAACTATGTTCGCACTTTTCTAAAATGATGCAACAATTAGTAGATATAATTCTGAATAAGACCGAGGAAATAAGGTTAAGCCAACACAAAATGTTGGATTTTTTTGACTGAAATTAGGTTGGATTTTTTGAAAAAATATTTTTTCCTTCTTTGCATGTGTTTTTATTGGGAAAATATTATTTCCTTTATTTCACGTGATTTTTGATTTGGTTTCCATCTTTCTGGTATTTATAGGGTTTGGCATCCACCTTTATAAATACTAGATTTTTTAAACAAAATTTGTATTACTAAAATATATTGTATTTGTTTTCTTCATATAAAATACTACATTCCTCAACCAATTAATTCATTGCCTTTTATCTTGTTTGTTTGCGATCATATGTTTCATATTTTGTCATATATATTACATTGATTCATTTTATTTCCCAACACAAAATGCATTGCGATACATGAATGTGAACATATTTTTCAATGATCACGACTTTTCTGCACTATAATAGGTCATCAAGATGCTTTCGATAACCTAGTTATCCTTTTCTATTTGGCTATCGATATTGTGTTTCCCTCGTGAATGAGAGTCTCCTTAAATTTAGGCAAGGCATATTTTAATCACTTAAATTATTCTTCCTTTTTGTGTCTAATCCTTCTCTATTGATTATCAGTGTCTATGTGCATATAACTTTCCGCTTCGTTCAATAATGGGTTATAGATTCCTTTTAAATCACTAGCCAAACGTAGGATAGCATCAAGAACCCTAGTAATAATCAACACCAATAACCTTTTACTTTTAATTGCGTGCCAACCAATTGAATTAATATGATGCTTGTTAACTTTTAATGTTTATTAATTTTTTCATCTGCCTAAAGTTTATGTTCTATGAATTTAACTCTATAAAAATGTTAGAATAAAGATTTGTGGCCTTTTTATGTTTGTCGGTGCTGAAAGCCAAGTTGGGCATCTCTTCATTGAATTCCGGAAATCAGACGACCTTTTGTAGTTCTAAGGAAGAATGCATGCACTCATACATCATGCATTTTACCAAATTCTAAACTTTTCTTTTCCAAGAACTCGAATATATTTATAATGTAAACATTTTTTTATTTGATCAAACGAGAACTCTTGTTGGGGTGCAATAAAAAAAGGTTGAACCCCAATGTTGAGGGTCCCTCACCGCCTAGCCCATAGAGTATTGTGGAGAAGATAAATCGCGGAATGTACCTCAGCAGGTCATGGTACAGAGCTGCCATACTGATACCCACAAAGAGTCAAATTCCAAATTTTGTTAGAAGCAGAAATCGAACTCCAACCTTGTTCGGGTGCAATAAAGTCATACTTAGGGTGTGCTTGAGGCACATTATTTTGTAATAATGTATTCTGAAATAGTAGATTGATGGAGAATGTGTGATTGAAAATGAATGAAAAGTTATTGATGTGATGAAAAATATTATTTTATTGAAAAATGTGTGGTTGAATATGAGTAGAAAAATGAGAATGAAAATTTTAATGTATACCAAACATGGTCTTAAGTTAATGGATTTGATCACTTAAATGATGTGATCGAATTTCATAAAAAAGTTTAATCTATTCTCACTGAACGCCACTTAATTTTCAGTTGAGATGCATGGTTGAAATTTCGAGTCATGAATTTGAGTCACAAGGATGGTGGAGTGCAATAAGGTCATTCTTAAATCAATGAGCTAAAATAATTTAACTCATCTTTATACGAGTTCATCACTACTGTAAGTGGTGTGAACACTACCATATAGACTAATGATAAAGAATATTATAGTCCAAATTTGAAAGCACGTCTTGGAAAAGAATTGTAAAGAAAAAACTCAACTAAAAATCACAGCATCATCGAGGAAAACTCACAAACACGAACATCTCTTTGATATCACTGACGTAAACTGAGTGTTATTCCACAAAGCTTTATCGACGAGCCGATAACAGAAAATTCATTGGATTTATTGCGGAAAAACATGACTAATGACCTCTAATACGATTATAATAATCATTTCCTACTTAAGTTTCTTATAGTTACAGCAAGAAATCATCATATTTTTTAAAGAAATTCGGGTCTTCAATTTCTAACAAGCATTTTCTGAAGCCACAGTGACAATGATACATTAGGGAGAATTTGTAAAAAGAGAAAACATCTTTATGATTTTTTGGAGAAAGCAAGATATAGTGCAATATCCAAAAAACTCGAGATCTTCATTCAAATCTATACAATTGGCAAGAAGGAAAATCGAGAAGTGTTTTCTTATATACACGATGGTGTTGATTTATGAACTAATCTTACCAATTTACTCACATGTACGACCTTGAAATGAAAGAAATAATTTTATTTTTTGTTTACACCTTGTGATAAGTGTAAATTGTTCACTTAATTATTTTACATTCTTACAGGTATGCCAGTCGTTTTTAGTCGAGATTTTATTTATATTAATGTGATTTTGTGTTTTAGATAACGATCCTGAGCTTGGACGGAGTTTGAGCAAAATAATGTGAAAAAAAATCAAAGGGTAAGAATTTTTGTATTTGCGAAAATCTGAAGATGTCCCTCAGATGATTTTCGCAACTGCAAAAATCAAAGGGTAAATGTTTTGAAGAATCAAATAAGAGTTTAGCTAGGGTTTCGATAGGAAAAATTGAAGAATCAAGAAGAAGAGAAAGCTTGGATTTATGGCTGCAAGTTCATTAATCTTGTTGATGAACTTAGTCCCTGTTTGGTGAAAATCAAAATTCAAATTTTAATCTATGTCAAAGTCACCGCACATTTCATGGGACCCACAATTTTTCAACCACAAATCTCATCAAGTTCTATCGAAATCTACTAAAAATTTGATTTTAATCCTCACCAAATAGGGGCTTAAACTTGAATATGTTTTTGGGATTCGATGATGAAATAAATGACAACATCGTAAGCTAGTTTTCACACAATCATAGCTTGTCAAATTGCAGTCTTTAGTTAATAATCATAAGCCTTAGCAATGCCCAGATAGTTTGGTGTATTCTTCGGTTGGAAATAATCATAAGCCTTAGCAATGCTTATATTGTCAACATGGATCTCTTCTGAAAGTTTTTGGCATGCAGCATGAGATGATCCTTCAGTATCAATCAAGCACTTCGCAATGGATAGTATTTTTTCATAAAATTTTGTTATTACTTTTAATGGTTTCTTCTATCTAGCTAATAGTTAAGTGTTATTTGTTTTATAGTGAAAATTATAACTTTAGATAGAAGATATGGATATACTTCAATGGTTTGTGTTGACGTACATGAGTTTCGATTAGTTTTTAATACGCTTTTGTGTATCATGATTTACATAGAAACATACTAAATTAATTTTGATTTTGTTTGAAAGAGATTATCAAATGAATTAGAAAATTCAATTGTCTTGCATTGAATATATATTGTGAGAATGTAGTAAATGAAATTGAACTCGATTGAATATGATGAAATCATTCGTCCTAGCATTTAAATCTTATTGAACTTTCTCGAGTCAAGCTAGGTAATAGTTTTTCATCGTTTAATTAGCTTTAAGTTACAAATCACCCCAAATTGATGGTTCAACTAAAGTTAGAATTAATCAATTTCAATACTCAATAACACGATTTATTCACATGCTTTATTATTTGTTCGATTCATACGCTTGCGATATCCCATAACTCCTAGAAAAGAGATTGCAAAGTGGAAATTTTTATAGTAGTTCGGAGCCGATTGGTTTTTTAAATATTAATTTATTTTTCACAAAAAATAGTACTAAAAATTTACCTAGCTTGATGGACAAGGAACAAGTACGTGACCGCATTTCTATAATTTACTAGTCTATTGCCCGTGC
>CAIGRH010005528.1:0-10062 GCA_903798295.1 Fraxinus nigra | reverse complement strand
GATACCAATTGAAATTTATGTAGTTCGACCATAACAATACCTAGGAGGGTTAATATGTATTTTATATAGAATTAAAATTATTAATTAATTAGCAACAAGTCACCAATTAATTATCTCTAGATAGTTAAGCAATCAGTTCAATTATCCTATATTTGAATACTGCAGAATATTAAATAGTAACGAAAGCAGTAAATAACGCACGGTATGATCATGGAGAAACACCAACCGTGTAAAAACTCCGGACACTTTGCCAGTCAACAATCCACTATAAACGATATTAAACTTACAGTCTACTAGATTAGACGATGACATATATTATCTGATCTCCTGACTGCAATTCCAACAGCTCTCTTGGATTCTATGCTTTTGCACCAACTCCAAGCTGTAATTTCCAAATCTGTCTTCGATTGTGCTATCCTACAGCAACTCTCAAATTTGTGGAATAGTCTATCTCTCGTGGATGCACGAAGAACACCGTATTCTTCAACGACTAGAACTCCAATAACCTTTCCTTGTTCTTCAGAAACTTTGACAGATATGGATGAATCAACAATTTGGTATTTAAGATCTGATGTTTTTCTCACCGCCAAGAATAATTTACTTTGAAGTATGAATGTTGAAATCTTCAGAGGATGAAAAGAATATGGAGGCTATATGTTTTCTTAAAAATCAACCTTAAGAATCACGTTCTGTGGCATTTGGATATTTATAGATATGTTAGGGGATGAATGAGGCGGGGAAAAAGCTTTTAAAAAATGAATTAAAAATTCTCTGGATGACAATGTCACTTGAGCGAAGGGCTAACGATAGTCGAGCGATGAAGTTTATGTTTTTGAAGCTCGAAAATCTGCACCGTTACCTAGACCTAAAATACACAACTTTCACCAATTGCACACTGCTTTTTGACTTTTTACAACACATCAAATCTAGTCATTTTTTTCACAGAATAACCAAGTACATTAAATGCCTAATAAACTACCTCTTTGACATTCTGTGACAAAACTGCAATCTAAGTCAAGGCAGTATTAAAATAAATTATAGACTCAAAAACAACTTACACAACTAATAGCTGTTTTGAACGAATTCTACATTTCATTTTTCAGTACCTGTTTCCTGAAATTGACAACTCAAATACCCATTGTAAAATGTATGTGAAACAGTATTTAGAATAAATAGAGTTCAAGCAGTTCAAGTGTAAAAGTAATTTAAGCAGTTATAATTCATATTTCATGTTTTCCAGTTTCATATCATAAGCTAAATTAATACATAGTATTAATACAACCCAACATACCAAAACAAAATATTGACACTACTAAAACATCATAAACTTAATGTAGCAAAACTGAAACTATATTATATCATATAACCAAACGTTTTAGATATATCAAGTAGATGAAAACATATACATCATGTTAAAGCAAAAACTATCTAATCATCTACTCCCTAACTATATCATCTACTCCCCATTTTTGTCACAAAATGACAAGGGAAAGGCTAAAAACCATGTGCATCGTCAAAATTAGTCTTCTCCTCGAAAGTCGTGCCATCATCCCAGTGGCGACAAATCCAACGAAACACACGTTGAATATATCAGACAACACCCCAAAGCTTAGTAAACTCGGAAGTGTGTCGATCAACTGTAACTCGCAGCTGTGCCTGCTGCTCGATCAACATGATCATCTATCCCATAAGTGCCACATACAGATCAACAAGAACAAAAGAAATATTAGCGGGTGGAGGAACAGACTTAGTTGGTGGAGGAACAAAAGTAGAAGACAGCGAATATCAAAGGACGAAGGAGCAGAGGAAAAAGTAAGGAAATCCGATGATCAAAAGATATGAGGTCATCAATAAGATCAGCAGCCACAATTGAGTCAACAGGCTGTGCTGGTTCAGAAGAAGCATGTGATCTATTCCGAGCAATGATAGTATGGCCAATCAGTCGGGAAATTCACCTCGGAACCTCCTTTAGGAAATTCACTCATAGGATTGTCACTTACTTATATATTAAACAAGCATAAGGCAACTCACCATCGTCCTCGTGACACGAAAAGCTCACAAAATCTACTGGCAAATGAATGAGGGTAAATCAATAGAATCGCCTACAACGGGGTGTACAAAAATTGAGTCTTCTCCATGGGTAATGAAGAAGTATGAGACACGTGCCAAAGATTCTTGCACGTAATACACAATAGAATCTGGCGATCAATAGGAAGATAACCAGTGCGAATCGCATCGGGACCTCCCTCCATCGGTGTGTTAAACATCGTCGAATGGACTAAAGAGTCCGTCAGAAGAGTATCGGGGGTCAATTAAGGAAATAAGGGGTGGACAACTCTGGGAATGTGAGCTATGCTAGACAAAATATCAGGAGTAATCTTAATAGTCTTACCCCTAAGAAAGACTCTAAAAGATGAATCGTTAACGTCGGGATGTTAGCATAAAACTTTGAATAAGTAGACTCAGTGGAGGGACTAACTCGACCAACAACGGCTCCCAACCCCGGGAAGTGAAGATGGTAGTGAGGTCGGGTGATAGGTCAGACATAATGACCTCGTGCTCAAACAAGATAGGTCTCAATGAAAACTGTGACCCAAAAGTGTCTTGGGCAACATAAAAAATGAACCTAGACCTACTGTAAGAAGATGATGTACCAGGGGATGAAGTCGCAGTACATGCTCTCTTAGGCAGCATCTGAAATAAGTAAGACCAATATACGTCAAAACCTCGATACGATATGCAAGAGATGCATGGATGCATGTAAAATGAGGCAAATATGGTAAATGTAATGTGCCCTAGAATGAATGCACAACTACATACCGTTATATCTAGATGTAGGTGACGTGAAGACATGATGTGTGCCGTGATGTCATATCGTAGTGACGTGATGTCACCTCGCGGTGCTCGCACCAAACACACCCAAACAAGACATAAGTGACCATGTGTGTCCCGTGTGCAAAATGGAGAACAACCGTCACATTACCAATCTATAACTCGACGACTTTAATTCTCAACACAACCATCCTCAAACTAACCTCAAGAACTATCCTAAACAACCAAACTCACGCCAAAATTACCCCAAACATCAACCACATTCGCAACTATCAAAACCACACACCATTAACTCATATGAATGCAGCCTTCGTCAACTAACAATGCAAAACCGAAAACCAGATTGAAGAACAACCATCAAACCACCAAAACATGCAAAAATAAAAATAAAATTCAATGTTCGATGCAAAATTGTGGAATAATTGATGATAATTTATGAGAATGCCAAAACCATGCAATGTAAATCCAAAAATTGAAATAAGAATGGCCACAAGTTGGAAATTCTCAAAATAAATTGCAAAAATGCAGAGTTGATTATTTTACCTTATAAATGTGTGAAAAATGATGAAATGGTGCAACTAACGAGAGAATTTGGATGTTTATAGCATGGAAAACACGAGAAATTGTCGTGGGTGAGCAAAATTTGAAAGAAATGGAAAGGAAATTTGGAATGTTTTGCGTAAAACCCTTGAAAAATAATGTTAAAATTCAAAACTACAGTATGCCGCTTGAGCGATAAGCGAGTGAGCCAGCTTCTGCTTCTGTCATTTGAGGGTGGCTCAGCGATAAACTAGCAAATATCTGTTGAGAAAAATAGCACTTAATTTTTGAAAATAACGAAAAATAGCACCTTTTTTTTTAAGATTTAAATTAAGCAAATTAAACCCTTGACAAACCGACGAACTCAAGCATGCATGTATTCACAAGTAAAACATTATCAACAAAACTTTCTCATGTACTTAATCAAGTTTAAAATGGAGTAAAGTGTATAAGTGACTCACGCGTGTTAAGTGCCACTATTCTCTCGTGAACATGATTGTTAAGTAAGTACTTTCCTTACTAATGAAAGGATATGCGAATATCACTGTTAAGTGAGTATTTTCCTTACTAATGAAAGTCAAACCCAAAAGAATTTTAGGACTTGTAATCGAGCTCAATTACATAAATATTTTTCTTTTCTCCTCCTAAACTTGAGCATATAATTATTATGACGTTTTTCTCATATATTGCATCTTATGTACAGACTCTTGTCTTTTAAGCGATTACATTGACCACTTAATGAGTTTTAGGTCGTTAAACCAAGTCAATTGACCATATGATGAAGGTCAATTCACGTTTAATTTCACCTTACCAACATATGACAGACATCCCAAATCTCACACATGTGGCTCAGATTCACTCACAAGATCACAATGTGTACTGTGCAAATGGTACATGAACAACCATATACTCAATACTCCACATTAAACCGAACTAAGTAATGAAAATGCCAGTGTAGAACAGATAAATACATACTTGATCATAAACGCACCATTAAGTGTCTATAGCTCAATTTTTTTTTTTAAATCAATACCAAAACAAATAAAAGTACAAAACAAAATAAAGGCAAAAACACAAATAAGTGGGATGTATGCAAGAATGAATATATTCAATGAACTACACATTCATACATATAAGAACCGAATCATGGCGAAATATGGATGCTCTTACCTTTAAGAGCACGATCACTTTCACGACATCCCATGTCGCTCTTTTTAATCCAAACCTTATAAGAAGTGGAAGTTATTTTAGTTAACAGAGTCATCATCTTAGTTAAGTGACTAACTTGATTTGCGAGAAAGTTAACCTTACTAGAGAAATCCTGACTTTTACTTTTAGTCACTAATTTACGAGACACTTAGGTCTTGTTTGTCCAGTGCCCCACAATGGTGACAAGTGGGAATAAACTTAGGTTCAAATCTGCTCGGATGTTGTTGTCGATATGTAGGACGATTAACCCTACGTTGCCCAGGAGAAAAATATTGACTTTTTTTAATCATAGCTCTATGATTTCTAGAATGAAAGAGGAAATAAAAATATTAAAGATCAAAAGACGTGTTCTTTCTTCTTCTTTTTTATTGTTGAAAATATTTCAAAATCTTGGGAGTGAATGACAGAGCCTTATGAAATTTTATATTTATACATTCTAATTAAAAGTTAGTATGTGACATTTGGTCAAGGATAAACAGTATTTCGAGTTTTGTTAGTGGTCGGGACAAACGTGATCTTAGATGTACTAGGAGTAATATTACCATTTTGAACATAACCTAGACCATGCCTATTTTCAGCATGCTTGTTCATCCCCAACAGATTTTCAAGTTTCTACGAACCACTTATGAATGATTGGAGTTGAGTGTTAGGTTTTTCAAGATCACTTGTTAAGGATTTAACTTTTGCCTCCAAGTTTTCATTAACAAGTTTCAACTCACTTAGGTTTTTGGTAGAGTTCTGAATGTCACCTATGAGTTTTTCTTTCTCTCGTTCAAGATCATTAACATTTTTCAACACATATTTATTAACCTTTTTAATCTTAAAACTCTTTTCAAATAGTTCACGATAGATTCGTGAATATCAGGTTCATCCTCAGATTTTTCTCTATGTTCATCACTTGCAACCTTATCAATCTCCTTATCAGACTCAATTGTAGCTATAGATGTAAAGTCCATGAAATTTGGTTCATCCTCACCACCATATGTACCACTATGAGCACTCGAATCTGATTCATCATCATTCAGGGTCAGTGTTAATGCTTTAAGTCTTTCTTTATTCGAACTCTTTTTCAGATTAGAATATTCATTCCTATAGTGACCGTAACCTTGGCTCTCATGACATCGAACATATTGATTTTTCTTAATGGGGGTCCTAGAGTTCTTTTTCTCATGTCTATCTTTCGAGAACTTATTAGGGACTTCATTTTTTCGTTCTTGAGGCTTTGTCCTATTTCTCATCACATTCTGAAATTTTTTAATGAAATAAGCTATTTCGTCATCCCTAAGCATTTCATCATTAGTAGATTCACTCTCTTCTTCTCTAACAGTATTTATGGCCATGGATTTAACCTTTTTAGGTTGAGTGATACTGAGTTCATATGTTTGAAGGGATCCTACGACTTCTTCAATTTTTACTGCATCTAAATCTTTACTTTCTTCAATCGTGGTGACTTTCGGCCTAAACCTTTCAGGTGGGATCTAAGGACTTTTTTAACGATCTTGGACTCGGGAATCCTTTCACCTAGGTTAAAACTTGAATTGAATATATCATTAAGCTTATCATAGAAATTATCAAACGATTCATCATCCATCATCCTAATTTCTTCAAACCTAGAGGTTAACATCCGCAGTTTAGAATTTTTTCAATTTTAGTTCCCTCATGTGTGGTTTCTAAAATATCCCAAATGTCTTGAGCAGTCTCACACATCAAAACTCTTCTAAATTCTTCCACAGACATAGCCATGAACACGGCATGTAAGGCTTTGCTATTCTAGTTACACTCATCTAAGTTTGTTTTAGTCTAAAGAGAAATATTAGTAGGTGTGACTACATCGGCAACAGTAGTTGAAGGTGGAGTCTACCCAATTTGAACGCTAATCCAATACGTTCATCCAAAGTTTTAAGGAGAGCTCTCATTCGAACTTTCCAATAAGCATATTTGTTTTCGTAAAAAAATGGAGGCACATGCAATGAAGACTCATCTCGAATTAAGAATGGGTTAAAAATCGAAATAAGACTCTGATACCAATTGAAAGTTACATAGTTCGACCCAAACTACACCTAGAAAGGGTGAATAGGTATAAATGCGAAATTTATTAATTTTAATTAACTAGCAACAAATCATCAATTAATTATCTTTAGATGGTTAAGCAATTAGTTCAATTATCTTATATTTGAATACCGCAGAATATTAAAACAGTAACGAAAGTAGTAAATAACATACGGTATGATCACGGAGAAACCCCGACTGGGTAAAAACTTTGGGCACATTGCGAGTCAACAATCCACTATAAACAATATTAAAGTTACAGTATGCTAGATTAGAAGACAACACGTACTATCCGATCTGTTGACTACAATTCCAAAAGCTCTCATAGATTCTGTGCTCTTGCACCAAGTCCCAACTGTAATTTTCAAAACTCTTCTAAATTGCGCTATCCTGCAGCAACTCCAACATTTGTGATTGTCTATCTGATGTGGATGTTAGAAGAACACCATGTTCTTCAATGACTGGAACTCTAGTCACATTTCCTTGATCTTCAGAAACTCTGACGATATGGAGGAAGCATCAATTTTGTATTTAGATTTAAGATCTGATATTTTTCTCATCGCCTAGAACAATTTACTTTGAAGTATGAAGGTTGAAATCTTTAGATGATGAAAAGAATATGGAGGGTATGTGCTTTCTTAATAATCAACTTTAGGAATCACGTTCTGTGGCATTTGAATATTTATGATAGGTTAGGGGATGAATGAGCCGGGCAAAAAGCCTTTAAAAATTGAATTAAATTTTTTTCGGATGACAATATCTTTCGAGTGAAGGACTAGCGACAGTCGAGCGACAATGAGTCGACATTCTAGAGATAAAGTTTCTGTTTTTGAAGCTCGAACCAAGCCTTGATGACATTGTAGCGAAAATTCGCGCCGTTTTTTCTTGAATAAACTCCAACTTGAAAATATTGCCAACTTTAAGCTACTAATCATAGTAAAGAGTGTGTTGCACATCATTGGGAGAACGTGAAATAAATTGTTTTTAGGTATTGGGAGAATATAAAAGAAGATAGTCATTGTATAAATAAATTGTTTATATAAAATAAAATGTTATTAAATGACGACTCCTTGTAAACAATATTTTTTCTTAGATAAGAGTACTTGATTTAACAAAAATCTTTTGTCGTTGTCCATTCACTTGGCTCTTTATGTTGACAACAAATGAAGGTAATTGATTACTAATCCTATTACATTTGAAAGCAAAGAGTAAGATTGTAGAAATATAAAGGAAAAAATTAAACCATGTATACACTTTGTTGATAAAGTATGAAATTTACAAAATTTAAAATTACAAGTAATGATATTTTCTCTGATAAAATTGATGTCATTAAATTGCATAAATGTATTGGTATCCTATCTTATAAACGTTTAGCGATTTGTTCCACCTCAGTTGTGTTTATCAAAGACAATTCAATTTCATCATTGACAGTTTGATAATTCCATTGATAGGAGCTAAGTTCTCATTTCGTACGATGCAAGATTTTCCTTTTTAAATCACGTTGTCAATTCTCAAATTTGTCAATTGCTTCATTGAATAACATTGCTTGTATTTTATTTCCTATGGAAAAGCCATGTATTCTTATATTACATTTCAAAAACTTGTAAATACAAAATAAACATTTATCATAGTAGATGTATCGCCTCTCTTTCCATTAGGACAAATATCAAAATATCATCTTTTCGTGCATCTTTAGTATAAGGTTCTCTCGAACTCTTTCGAATCACTATCACTTTAATAGATTATCTTTTAACATTTGGTGATTCCATAACATGGAGGCAACTTTCAATTCAATATTCACGAAAACAGTTTAAATAGTTGAAAAAAGTGCTTGTGAAGTAAAATGAAAAGGGTTTAAATAGTTGAGGAAATCATTAACGATAATGTTTGAATAGATGTTGATAAACAAACATTAGAATTACATCTAATTAATCGAGATTTAATGAAATTGTGTTCCTATAAAATAAATGAACATGAACCTTATTGATATGAAATTGACTTCCACTTGATGTTAATAAAATTCAACGAAATTTGGAATGTACTACATGAATCTAAGTTAATTGAAAATTAATGAAATTGAGTTATACATAATGGAAATAAAGGAACGAATTTGAAATATACTTTCATAGTAATAAATAAGAAAATTGGGGAAATCATGATAATCTTTGACCATTTGTCCAAAAACAAAAAGTAAAAGTATTATTGAAATAGTTTAAATAGCATGGATTAAATCATTTAAAAAATGATTTCCATATTAAGTGACTTTTAATATGTTATCGATAGACATTAATTTCACTTAAAAAACTAAAATCCAAGATAATGGGTTAGTTACATTAATGATCACTGAAATTTTGAGTAATTACATCAATGACCACTAAAGTTATTTTCTTGCATAATAGGGCATTAAACAAATAAAAAAAGGTTGAACCCCAACTTTGAAGGTCCCCCACTATCCCGTCCTTAGAGCATCGTGGAGGAGGTAAATTGCGGAATGTGCTTCAGCTGACCAGAGTACAAGAACTGCCATACTGCAGGTGCGCACAAAGAGTCCAATTCCAAACTTTTGTTAGAGGTAGGAATCGAACTCTTACACTGTGGCTGCCAGCTCAATTGAGACTACCTCACTCTTGTCCTTTGCACCATTGAACTATGTATGGTAAGACCCCATTTTGGAGATTTTTGTGCTGTCCGCGTGGGTAGTGGTTGGCCTTTTTCTAATAACTTTGTTTATTCATTTTTCTTGGAAATAAGTCATAAAAGTAGGTAAAAACAAATATATGTATGGTGAGACCCCATTGATATTACAATACTAAATCGTGTAGTCCAAAATTTAGCATCTATTACTCATTTATAATGACTTAAAAATAAAAATAATAAGAGGAAATGATAGTACATTTTATCAAATGCGTGGATAATAATGAATAAAAATTATAAACGTTTAATTGAAATTAATGTTTGAATTTAACTGAATATATAAATCAATTTATTAGTTGTATGTGAAAACTTATTATTGACTAGAAGTCTAGACTCTTAGTTGCTTCTTATAAGTTATTTCTCACTTCAGACACCGTAAATGAAGAAAGTTGCAAGAAAAATCCCACACCGGCACGTCATTACCAAACCCAATAATTTATACCCACAATTCTTGTTATTTAAGCCCATAATACAAAGTCTAAATCCATCACCTAAATCAAGAATTTTCAGTCCGTCACCTGCAATTATTGTTTCTTCAAAAACACAGGGAGAAAAACCAATGAAGAAATCCACCTATGTTCTTGCTTCAATTCTAGGGTTGCTTTTTCTGTTTGGTGCAAATTCAGTAAATGCTCAAGAAGTTGGTAATGCAGGCAAGATTTTATGAACGTAGATAGTTGAATACTTGAACATGTTTATACGTGAACGTCGCTGTGATATTTAAATTTCAACATGTTA
>CAIGRH010005479.1:0-13058 GCA_903798295.1 Fraxinus nigra | reverse complement strand
AATGGTAAAATGGTCAAAAAGGACGTTTTACGCCAAAAATTGAAAAGGTAAGGACATTCTGCACCAAGAAACGAAAGGTAGGGACGTTTTGCACAAAATCATGTAAAGGTAAGGACGTTTTGCGCTAATTACCCTTTAAAAAGAGAAATACAAATTTACCTAATCCAAATGCTAGAATGAAAAAAACGAAAATTGACGATAGAGAAATATCGAAAAAAAAATTATAAAATAGAAATCTACTTAAAATCTTGGTAATATTTTAATACTCTTTACTTTTATAGAGATCATTTAAACTCTCCAATAAAAAATTCCCTTATTTAAATTAGGAAGGTGCTTGATTTCTCACTCGATTTCAACAAGTTGACTTTCATATACAACAAATAATTGAGAGGAGCATATTTTGACCACTATCTTTTAAACGGTTGAAACGTTTTTTTTTTTGAATGCTCAACTTAGACCAAAATCCTTGAGAATTAATTCGCATTGTTTCGGGAAAAAAAAAAAAAAAAATCTGAAGAAATTTAAGTAGAAATAGCAAGATAATCAATGTATTAGCGAATCGGACTAAAAAATAAATTGAATTTTTACTCTTTTTTTTTTTCGTTTAAACATCATCCAATAATATAAAATCTATTTAATTATTTAAATGAATATAATATAGTTAACTATTTAAATTGTATAATTTAATTGGTTGCAAGCAAGCATCACATCTTTGATCAAAATAAGTTGATTCGAGTTACCAACTCATGGCTAGTCAACTTAATTAACCATCATCATTAATCGATCGAATCTTATTTCTTTGTACCATCGTTTCATTGAATATCCTCATTAACATTTGGGATGATATGCCTTTTGACATCACAAATATAATAATAACAATCGTTCATTAATTTAAGGTTTTAAAAGCGATTTACATTATTTACACGAAAATTAACTAAAAAAAGTTGTAGTAACACTACTTTTACTTGTACTCGTCGATTCAAATTTTGCAATTGTGGAGGATTTGCTCATAATAGATGGACCACGAAAGAAGAAGAACTCCAGTGCATCAGTATCAGAAAAAGATGTACACCTTGTTATGTGCAAAGGTACAAGTATCTCCACGTCACGTCCAGGGCTCTGGACGTCTAGCTTAATTCTTGTATGAGATGACACATCTTCACATGTTAACATGCATGTGAATTGGTTCAATAACTTTACAATTCAACCATGCTACACTTATCGAAAATGATTGACAAACACTTTGACCGAACACTCACAATAGGAGGAGGACCCACAATTTTTTGAAATTTTTTATTCACGCAGAGCCCGCACACATATGAGAGATTGTCAAACTCATTGTCATCCATATTCGATACAAATGGAAAAATCCTTTACAAGTTGTAATTTGTGGGGCCACTCCGGTCCACTTTCAATCCATTTTCTTCTTATTAATCGTGATGAGGCTTAGCGGGGTATTTTGTTGATTTTCCTTTTTCTCCAGGGTAAGAGTAGAGAAGTGAGTTGTTGATGGGAGTCGGGCACATTCACACGAGTTGGCTCGCGAGTCAAGGCCTAGTGAGCTAGTAGGCACTCCTAGCTGTGCGGTCTGTACTACTTTTTGTAGCCATATATACTTCGACGTTGATGCCTTGATGGAACCTTGCATCACCAGGGTGCCATCAATTGTTACTTTTTTGTCGCCGAATTCATATTTTAAAAAATGGGATGTTTAGGTGTTGAATTCAATGAATTGGGGCCTATAAATAAGAACGAGTATATTACTAGTAAATTATATTAGTAAACTTAGGGGTGGATATGGGCTGGGTCGATTTTTGCCTTAACCCAAACTCAATCCAACATAATCGATTTGATCAAAATTTAATTCAACTCAACCCGTGTAAAGATTGAAACCCAACCCAACCCAAACAAATATCGGTTGAATTGGGTTTAGTTAGTCGGTTTGTGACAACTTATCAATAAATATTAAAATCATTCAATTTTCTATTATACTAAATTCGAATAGACAAGATTAAATAGTAAGTAAATAAATAAATGTCTAAAATTATCTATTATCTTATTCAATTCTCATTAACTGAGCCTACAAAGAATAAAGTGCACCAAGGTAATTACGGTTAGACTATCCACTCGTACTTTTTAAGTTCATTTTCAATGAAAACTCATTTCAAATATTTCTTCACTACTATATCTTTTCGAGGAATACATGCTATTGTGCACATAATACATGAAAGATTAGGAGTAGAAAATAAGCTCAAGTTTTAAGGCTATGTGTATCGCTACTATTTATGCACTTTGACTGTTCATATAATTTCAATATCTTCAAAGCATCACTTGTATCAGAAAACTTACTTTCTCCTCTTATTAGACCTATATCATAATTCATCAAAACTCATAACATGGTTGAGTATTAAGAAAAAGGAAAAAAAATCAAAAACTTATTCTTTTTTTTTTTAATTTTAAAGTAGACGGGTTTATTCGGTTTTTTATGGGTTAACCCATAATCCGACCCGACTCAACCCACCTACACACCCAACCCATGTAAAAAAAAAAAAAAAACCGACCCAACCCCGATCGGGATGGACGGTTCGGTCGGGTTTTGCCCACCCTAACTATTTATTTATATTACACAAATAATTTAATGATGTAACACACCAATGTGTTTTATTTTTTTCTCAGTTATTGCTTAATTTCTTCAAACCATTATCAAATTCTCAAATTGGACAGCCCAACCTGCAATATTGATGGGTCAACGTGGGGACTGGTCCCTTCGAGTCCAATCCTCAAATTTGGAAGACGGTTCGAGCTAACACATACCGTATTGTTAGATGGAAGACTGGTTCAAGCCCGCTACATGTCTAGATGCTCATGATCGGTCCCACCAATTATAAGACCTCCATGTATAGATGACATTACTTGGACACGCAAACCCTAGAAGAAATGTGTAACACCATGAAGAAAATTAGAAGTGTTTCTATTTTCCCAAGTCACAAAATATGACCCAAAAAAGTTCCAAGAAATCTGACTATTGACTGAATATTATCTTTGAAGTTTGTTAATCTGCAAGATAGTTGAGACATTACTATAGGGAAAAAGTTCTTTCATGTTGTTTATCTTGAAGACTCGTTGACAATCTTGTTTCACAAATCAACACAGCTGAATATCTATTGTTGTACAAATGTAATTCATGATACATACATTCTATGTCTGTATAATCTAAGTCATGAAGATCAACACTATAGTATCATTGTTGAGGAGTCAATTACACGCCAAATTGATCGGCCGAGCTTATTCAAGAGTCAAGAAACCAAGTACCCCAAAAACTGCGGCAATACAGAGACCTGCCTTAGTTACTGTTGTTGAACTACTTGAAGATTTTGGTCCAGGAGCAGTAGTAGGAGATGAGCTCGGAGAGGTTGTATTTGATGCAGAATCAGTCGCAGAAATCTTGGCAACCGGAGGCAATGGTGGATCAACGATATCTTCGATGGTGAGGAGGGTTCCGTTGTGATCTGGTGCTGGGGCTGCTGTTGGTGCTCGATCCTTTTGCTTTGCACTTGCATACATATCACCTGGAATAACTCCTGATATTTTGTACGAAGCTGCTTTATTATTACAAGGAGACCCTGCAGCAGGATTGAAAATGGCGTCGTGTTACTTGGTTAACGTGACAGATTCAGTACAGATTATGCAGCAGTACCGAACTAATACTTACTCATATATGAGTTTGCAGTTGCTGGAAAATCTGTAATTAGGCCATCTACGTGAGCATCAACAAGAGTAGCGATCTCAACATAAGGATCAGAATAATAATCGAGGAGAAGGTTTTCAAATTCATTCTTGAGAATTCCAACGTATACTGATACATTAGCAGCATGCATTGCTGGGATAATGTTGGTGAAATTCTTGGTAAAGAATGTATCCGTGGATGTAATGATAGAACGTCTTATCACATTAATTGCATCAGCATATTTCTTGACCGCTTGCGCTAGTTCATCCGGTGTACCACTTACATCCTTTTTGATTTCTAACACTCTCTGATAAGTTGGAATACCCTTGAACTTTAAAAGCACTGAACTGTCATCAGACTGAATCAAAACTTTCTGAGTAGATTGCTTATCGAACGAGGCATTACTTAGAGCTGTTGAGACTGTTCCAATTATGTCCAGACTCTTATTCGATGCTAAATACGCGGCATTCTCTATATTGATTAGAACTCCACTTACTGCCCTGGTCTTAGCAAGTTCCAGGAACTCAGAAAGCATCATAAACTTTCCCTTATTCTTGTTTTGTGGATTTCTAATAAGGTCTCGGAAAGTATTCTGGATTTGAGCTGAAACAACCACAGAATAGAAATGTCACAAATGGAAAATGAATGTATCAATACAAAAAACACTAAACAAACGCGTACGCTTTACAGATTGAATTTCTATCCAGGTGAGATCAAAAGAGAAAATCCCATTGTCTGGTTGAATTTCTGGTACCGTTGTAGCTTGATCAACGAACAGCGTAGCTGCAGTGGTTGAATCTGTAAGATCGGGTGAAGGTAAACAGAAGGCGACTCCATCTTTTGACAATTGGACAGAGCAATCGATTATATCAGCACCATCATCTATGGCTTTCTGATAGGCAAGATCAGTGGATCCAGGGAAATCTCCACTCGCTCCATCGTGCGATATTATTAGAGTTTTTATTGTCCTTGAAGCATTCTTGTTCTGATACAGGCATCCGATAGCTACTGAAGCAGTTACAGGGAAATCAGTAATCACACCATCGACCGAAAACTGAGAATTATCAATATACTGAAGATACTCTCTTGTTGGATCATAGCTGTAATTGTAACTCAAGTAGTCGTCATTTGCAAAAACACCAGCATATACTTCAAGCCCTAGTTTGTGAGCAACAAGCACTAGATTTGTTGGCGCAGCCTGCAAATACCCATTATTACTAGGCCATATATATTGTCGTGGGACAACAATCCCGGATGCAAATGATTTTATCATCGGCAGCTTGGTCGCTAGTGAACTGTATTTCTCTTTGGTTGTGGGTTCTACAACATCTGCAGCAAGAAACTTGAAAATTATTTTTGTTTTTGCCTCCTTAACCTTCGGTCCAATGCTCTTCAAGAAACCGATCTCGGGGGACGAAATGAACTCCGGTTGTATATCAGCAATGCTACTAAGGATAAAATCTTCTGGACTTATTCTGTGTTGATTGTAGAAACTGTCATACTGCACAAAGATTTACATATGAAGTTATCAGAAAACAAAATTCTGTTAATTATTGCTAATATTTATAGTGATGAGAGATGAGACCTGAACATTTATCCAAAATCTTGGTGGTGGAGTTTTAAAGTTGAAAACTACATCTTGAGGCATATTGATCACTTGTCCATCCCACCATGGTGGTCTGGTGAATATATTTTGGTTCACTGTAGACAACAAAGGCAACATTGATGGCTCGTTCAGTAAAGTGAATCATAAGATAAAAATTATACTGCATACTAAACATGTCCGAACCTACATGTCACGTTATTTAAAACATAAACAGCGTCGTAATCCAACCCAAACCATCCATGAATTTCTTGCCCGTTTACGTTGTAGGTCTTTTGTCCTTTCGGATCTATGTCATCGACGTTTGTTGTATTTTGAAGAGCTATTTCTGACTCGCAAAAGCCTTGGCCATCCCGTGTAAATTGGAGATCGCAGAGCAAGATTGTACCAGGCAAGCTATTAAACAAAGCAAACTCATATGCTATGATACTGGAGGCTGGAAAAAGTCCAGAGAATCCGCCGTTCGCTACAATCTGAGGTTCACCACCTGAAAATTCGACATAATCAAAACGCTGATCCATGTGCAAGTGCAACTAATTTTAACTTCCGAAGATTAAGGAAAAAAATGGGGAAATTAATCGTAATACCACTTAGAGTCATCCATTTCTTTAAAGGAAGTGGTGGCGGCTTCCCCAAGCCACCTTTTGCTTCATTTGTGTGGATCAAGAATAAAAAGAAGAGCAGATAGCCTATCATCTTTTCTCCCGTCCTGCACTCACAATTTCTAATATAAAACAGCAGAAATTTGACAGTTTACATATAAACTTGTATTTTTTTTTTAAAATAAACAGATTTCAGCTTTTAATATTTTCGAAACTGACTTCATATCAACTTCGGTCAAGAAACAAATAACTATCTACAAATCAGATGCTTGCTCAGAATTGATGTCATACACAATGACGCTGAACACGAGGCAGATACTTTTTCAATATGATTAGACTATATAATCAAAATCTCGAAAGGCACACAAAGAACAAAAGAAAGTAATCGGACGAAAAACTTACCTGAACATGTGAAATGTAAGAAACTAATATTGATTAATCCCTGTTGAGTTTCAGAACAGTAAAATCAAAATGGAAACTCTGAGAGAACGTGTGATGCCATGCCATGGGGAAGCAAACCTGGAGAGGAAGGCAATGGAGAGAATGTAAACGCATATTAATAGCTTCCACTCAATTCCAGCATTAATAGCTTGTCCATTGATTATATTTACTAATTTCATTTTTCTATCTTATTCCTCCTAAAATTGAGAGACATGTTTGAATTGATATTCGTTGGCTACACTATTTTAATTTCACCACGCATATCATTTAGTTTCATATAATTTCTATTTTTTATTTTGTTAAATTCTTTTAGGACGAGCTTTTAAGAACATGACCAACAAGCCAGCACGGCGCCTAAGCCAATTGACACCTCTACTTGCAAGATTAAATGATAATGAGTGATTGATAGTAAAGTAATACTCTCGCATTGAGGATCAGTCAAATCGCGTAAGTGCCTCCTAAAAAATTCCTCAAGTTTCTCTAGAATGATTTGTTTATTTTGATTAGACCCACGTCTTGATATAACAATTTATAAGATTTTCTCATTGTTGGTATTAATATTGATAAAACACAACAAAAGTCGAAATTTACGTAGTTTATATGAATTAAAGAATTAAATCTATTGTGTTTATTCCGACACCATTCAGTAACACGACCTCAAACATTCGAGTTAGGAAAGAAATCACACATACTTATGAAAATTAAAAGAAGGTATTGTAAATAACCATTTATGCAATTTTCTGAGCGTTGGTATTTTTATTGATAAAACATAACCGAAGTTAAAATTTACACACCTTTGATGAATTAAAGAAATTTGTTTCTTCCAACACCATTCAATAACACGACCTCAAACATTCGAGTTTAGGAAGCAAATCACACGTACGTATGAAAACGAAAAGAAGGTATCGTAAATAACCATTGTGTGTATGAGCCACATTATTTTGAAAGAATATATTTTGGAATAGCAGATTGATGGAGAATGTGTGGTTGAAAAATAAGAAAAGCTAATCACACGCAGTTGTGAAAACGGAAAGAAGGTAAATGATTCACCAGAGATGAAATCATCTATATATTATCCCCAGCTGGGCTGAATAAAAGCTATTGTAGATATAAAGCACATTAATATACATAGCCGCATGTCTAAAGCCAGATCTCTACTCATATTTGTATCATATTATTAGGGTTGATCATGAGAATTATGAGGCTCTAGGCTATAAATTGTTACGACTCTTAAATATAAATGAAATTAACACTTTCTTAAATAAATAACTTATTTTTAACTTCATAAAAATTAATTTATAAATTTTAAAGAAAGTTTATAAGTTTAGCAAAAAAATTATAGGAAATATTTTTTAATTTCTTTTTTGCATTGACTTTTTTTTTCTAGATTTTGGTAGATAGAGGAAAAAAAAAAGAAAAGAAAAGAAAAGATATAGCACTAGGTAATAGTTTAATTGTAAGTTTAAGTGTCCAAGTACTTTGAACCTCTTATTTAGTCTTATTTTGTTGTTGCTTTTTAAAGGATTAAATGTCCAACTCAAAGGAATATAAAGAAATTTTTTTATTAGGCTATTGGAAATTTTTTTTGAGGCCATTCAGATCTTGAGGTTCAAGGCAATGGCCTAGTTTGCCTTGGGCCAGGGCCGGGCCTGGATATTATTTTCTAGGATTTTTGATGAAGATCGAGTCTTCATCATTGATTTTAATCATTAATCTTGATGATGATTGAATTTTCATTATTAATTTTAGTTTTTATCTATAGTCTTTATCTAATTTTTAGTTAATGCTTTAAATTAGGGTTGCAAGCCTTAATAGCAAATTATGGATTTTGAATTGAAATAAAATATTTATTGTTGAGATCTTCTCCAATTTCTTAAATTTTCGGTATTTGATATTTAAAATCAGCGAGTCCAAATTCTCTGTATTCGTGGGTGAATTAAATAATTTTTTATGCCTAGATTTTTTATATTCTTATGAATTAACGAAAATTAGAAAGTGATCATGTTGCAGTATTCATTTGGAATCAACGAAACTTCGATAATGTGTTCATTTCATCATTTCTAATGCCTCCGCCACCCTACATCAATTTCTAGCTTCTCAAGTTTTTAAGTTTACCAACGCCGACGATTATGTATTACCGAAGAAATTTCCAAGATTATTCCTGAAATCCGAAGGATGTGCATCCTAAAATTCTTGATCTGTCACATTTTGTGGCTTTAATTGTAATTATACTAGAACCATGGGCAAAGGGTTAAGCAAGCAATCCAATTCCTTAAATTACTATTGGTAAAACAGTTCCATTTTGGGATTGTGCACAGTTGCAGGGTTAGATGTATTTTACAAATCAGACAAGCTAATTACAAAAGCATACCTTACGAGCTTCACTGAGTTCCGGATTATCCTCAACCAAACTATCTAGCTTCTCGCCTCGAGCCAGTACACTTTCAATAGTTTTATGATTATTCAAAGGTCCAAAATCAAACATTATTACGAAATGATAAGGCCAAATTAAATGAACAGTAAAGAAAAATGAAGATAGAATCAATTTAATGCAAACAACTTATAAAATTGAAATCATTTGCTAAATATTGAGAGTTTATATGGTCTCAATGGCATTAATTTATTATATTTATTTCATTTTGAAATCTAGTAAATGTACTCTTCCTATGTCATGTGTCGTAAGCTGAACAAGCTTATCTGCTATAAATTATATAGTTATAATAAATTGAAATCCATAATTACTTATAAATATTTTATTGGCCAATAGAACCATCTTTTCTGAATAGATTTACCATGGATCGGCTGTAGTTAGACAAACAATTGCAAGAGCTCCAAATTTCTTTCTCCAAACCTTCTATTATCTGCTTTCTAGAATATTTTGTACATATATCTCCCATATTTGCTTTTTTAGCGTGCTTTTAAGCCTACTGTTAGAAAATATGGGTTGTGGGTCGTCTATGTGGAATGACCCGACTCATAAGATTTAAAAGGGTTGGAAAGAATTTTTGAACTTGAAATTCAAACCTACAACCTCCTATCACTCTCATATAACCTCTAATTATTATTCAAGAAGAAAAATAGAGGAAAAATATGGCAGGAAAAAAATGGTGAAATTTGTATGTGAAAATATACCAAAAATGGAAAGGCTCTAAAATCATTAATTTACATGAAAACTCACAACATAAGATACTTAGATTGTGGTTAATAATTCATTTCCATTATGATCGGGATTTGGACAATTGGAGAACAAGAAAATGCAGTTTTTTTAGAGATTTGAGATCCAAGACGATTCAACCACACAAATATCTTGAAATTCACTATTTCAAGTAAGGATTCTTGACCCGTATGATTATAAATGCTGCGAATTCTTATACCTAAAAAATCGTGGTTGTATCCTTAACCATTCATATAAAACCTCCATAGTGATTATCTTATTAGGGGACATGATAATTCATTTGATCAAAACAATTTATTAACAGAATGCAAATACATATATTAATAATTAAATTAGTAAATAATCCCATTAATTCATAAACTACTAAAAATAATCAAAATCAAAGAGTTCACATCACATCTTATTTATATATACATCATATATATCTTAATTAAGATCATTAACTTTTTATTCACCCCATCACATTCTTATTTAATTTTAAGATTTCATTAATCAGAAAGTTTTGTTCTTCATTATAATTTTCGTCCAAAAATATTGTTAGTGTGCTTTAAAATGAGAGTCAAATATTTAGTCGCATTTTTGTATTATTATTTGTTGCGCTCATTTAATACAAAGGACACATGAGTCTTTTTATTCAATCTTAAAGAAATTTTGGAGAAAAATCATTATCGAGAACAATTTATATTAATTAGAAAATAAGAATACAATAAAAAAGTTTGAAATATAAATGTTATAATTTATAAAGATTATGAACCTTTTACGCAAATAAAGTGTAGTACAATTATTAAAAACTTTGGTATGAATATATTTAGCTATATATTATTTCTCCGTAATTGTTCAACTACTAATATTTGTCTTATACATATTGCTCCCTAATTTTATGTGTATACATATTAATTTATTCCTCTCTAATTCTACAACTATACAATGTTTGTCCTCTCCTCAACTACACAACGTTTTGTCATCTGTGTGTGTGTTATATAATATTCCTTCGTAATTGTTTATTATTCCTCCCTAACTCTTCGATTACACAATCTTCGTAAAATGATAAGTTGAAAATGAAAAATGAAAAATTACTTATTTATTAATAAAACCCAACTTTTCAGCTTAGGCAAATATTCACATGCATTTAGTCCAAAACGAGGGGCAGCTAAACACAGATATGGGTGCAAAATTTCACCAATATTCCCTACCCCATCCTAAAGCGGCATTTGCGGCTTTCATCCACTTCACGAAAATTTCTCACCGCAGCATCTTATAGGAGTCTGGTCGTGTCTCAGTTCCCTATTTTTCCAAATTTGATTGTGAAACTGAAAGTGAACCAGCCTTTAAGGAAAAAAACAGAATACTAATCCATTTTACATGTCTAAGTAGTAGTAGTAGTAGTAATAATAATAAATAAAATTGGTGTTCTATAGAAGTTTTGTAATATATACAAATACATATATATTTTGCCACCACTACATGAGAATCCTGGCTCTCATATCATGCCTTAGTGGTTGAAAAATCGACCACCTACGCAGGCAAACTTTTTTCCATGTATTGCAAAAAATATCCACTAAGTGATTTCCTTGTGGAGGCACCCTGCAAAGTCTGAATCTGTTAATCTTGGATCGATGGTGAATTTGTTGCTATTTCAATCATATTCATTTCATATTTCCTAACACGTCAAAGAAATAAAAAAGAAATTAGAAGTGCGTTATATAAAGAGATATAGAAATCCGTCATCAGGAAATTACTTCACGTTATATATATCAGTTTCTCCCAATCTAAAAACCATAACAATAGTTATTATATACGATCAATCTAAAAATACCATATTATATACGATCATCTGCTGGACTGCTACTATTCATATGACCATCAATATTTCCATTAATTAATTGTGATGATTAGATTGATTTTTTTATTTATAAGGGAATAGTAATACAAATATTAGATTAAAGAATATTCCGGAGGTTAATTTTAACTCTATATAACTCAAACAGGATTATTTTGCAATAATGTTAATGTTGAATTTTCTACATAACACCAGATAATAAGTAATCTATAAAACTTAAAAACAAGATTATTTGACAATGTCGTTGTTGATTATTCTACCTATTACTGGATATTTTGATGCTGAATTCGTGCATTGTAAACATATTATACTCACATCTTGAGTACTTTGTACATCTTTCTCAAAAGATTTCATTTTATAGTTTCCCTACGAAGATATAAATGAAAGGAAAATAACAATTAAGATTTATTGATAACAAATTATCCCTTACAATTAATATTTAGATCTTGATGGGATCAATAAACAAAGCATTGATGTGTGGTTTGAGAACTTTTTGTGGTTGTGTGTATCCATCTTCGTTGCCTTTATAAGTGACATCTATAATGCGTTCAAGGTTGAGAATTCGCATTAAAATTTCTCTAGAAGAAGAAGTCGGCTTGAGACACTCTTCATTGATATCCTTCCATGCATTAGTGGCCATTTCAAAAAAATTATCCATAGCCTCTTCTTTGGTTACACTGTTCTCTTTCATGTATGATTCAATTCCTGTAGCAATTTGGCCCCTTTCCTTCTCAACCTTCAATTATTCAGTAAAAGTTTAGAGAAAGCAATCAGATAATTAGAGAAATAAAGTTGCTTATTTGTCGAATTGGTGTATAACAAACTTTGAGTGCATATTCAAACCTCGTATGTAGCAATATCATCAATGAGTCGACATATTATAAGGCTAGCGACAAGCATTTTGGGTTTAGTGCTTAGCCATTCAAATTGCTCCTTGGTGACAGAATTCACCCCTAGCAATGATGTAGTTGTATGATAACAGTAGGTACATGTAATTAGGGCATTGTTCATGTACTCAGAAAATGGTGGTAAGTATCCTTCAATAAACCACTTGGCTTCCACATAGTAAGTCCTCACAAGTTCTTTCAACTGCAAAAAAATTAATAGACATTTCTTTAAGTTAAAAAGGACAAATTCAGTATTAAAAATAATAATAAGCAATGAAAAAAGTAACAACAAAATATATAGTACTTACTGCTTCTTTTGCATAATGGATTGCATAAGATCTTCCTTCTATGGATAATTCTTCATCAAATTGCTCATAAAGATTCAAAAGAGCGCTATAAAATGGTTTGATATATTCTGGAAGCTGGTCAATTTCACTAATATCCCATCTAAAAAACAAGAACTTTGTTGATTATGATCATAGATAACAATTGATTACTTTAAGAAATTATTTGTCATACAATTGTGGATACGGTTCAAGGAAAGTAATATAAAATATGTACCTCTGAATGGCTTCCGTAAAAACTTCTAATTCATCAACCGTACCGTATGCATCATATGTATCATCTATTATTGAAGTCATTGCAATAGTTTTTGTGAGCATAACTCTAGCAACTGAATACTGAGGTTCATGATAAACACCCATGGCCCAGAAAAAACATTCCACCACTCTATCTCTAGCATAAGGGAGCAAAGAAACAAGGTCCAACTCCTTCCACCACCTG
>CAIGRH010005465.1:0-11463 GCA_903798295.1 Fraxinus nigra | reverse complement strand
TTTAAGCAAATGAATTATTGATATGGATCACCGACATTTTAATATTAATATCTACTTTTTGGTATTTGTATGCATTGAATTAATGTTATTCGACAACTAGTTATTTATATATTTTTGAATTGAACTACGTTAATTTGTAAAAGTTACGAATGAAATGTCATGGTTATATTTATGTAGTGTTATTGTAAATGTTAAAAAATTTAATTATGGTACGGAACCGAATCGAATCGAACCCGAACCGTTCTATAATTATATTTAGACCGGACGGTTCCATTTATTAAATACTCGAAAACTTTGGAGCGGACCCACGGACAGCCATAGTTATGAATCTGAGCTCAGTATTTGCGAAAGCTAAACTTTAACACTTATGATTAGTTTGCAAGACCATTGAATAAAATGGAACTTAAGTTAGTGTGAATAATTAGAAAGATAAAATGATATTTAGGGTTGTACCTAATTATATATTAACTTTTGTAATTTTATACATGGTGGTGAAATACATGTACGACAAGTTAAGAGAAAGTATTTTAGATATGTGAGAGTTGCCTTAAAGACTCCTAATTAAACGTATGATGTCCGGGTGACTATAAATGATCTAATTATTGAAGTTTGAAAAATAGATGTCCGTACACGTTCCTAGGGTCACTAATAAAACTATGAATTCAGTTACAATTACTTAGAAAGTTTTGGCATTAATTATAGTTATAATCAAAGTTCAAGGACTACTTGTATGATTAAATCAATTGTGGTCTAATTTTAGACTAAACTTTTTGAATTAAGCTGCTTGTATAGGAGTGTTTTGATTGATGTTGAATCTGTCAAAAAAAAAAAACTGTACAAGTAGCATGGTTGAAACTTTTTAGCCTATAAATACAGCCATGCATTGCCAAGAATCATAATAAGAGATAAATGAGAGAAAAAGTTATTTTCCTGATTTTCTTGGTGCGTCATCTGTAAAAAAACTGTACAAGTAGCATGATCGAAACTTTTTAGCCTATAAATACACCCATGCATCGCCAAGAATCATAATAAGAGAGAAATGGGAGAAAAAGTTATTTTCCTGATTTTCTTGGTGCGTCCAATCTAAAATTGAAATTTTGATTTAATTGAAAGAAAGTGCCTACACGTCGCTTGGTTTTGAAGAACTCAATAGAAGACTTGAAGTTTTAAAACATCAAATTCTTGAAATCAAAAGTAGGATATTCAAGTTGGGAAAACTTTATCGTCATAATGATCATTCATGTTGAATCATCAAAAATTTGTAAATCGAAGCGGAAGCGTACATGAATCAGACATGGTTATTGCAATGAATGAGTCACACAGTTTTAGTCTTTCAGATCAACACGTTGTTATTTTATTTCTCTGTGATTATGTGAGTCAGAATAGAATGAATAAAATACTTGTGATCTGAGGATCATAACCGTATATATATATATATATATATATATAGACACACACACGCACACACGGCCCATTAACCTAATTCGGTCCATTATGAAAATAGGAACAAACCTGGTCTCTACACATAAAAATCCAAACTTTAATTAGATGCTTTAAAGCCCAAAATGTCGAAACCTTATTAGATCATTTTAAACAAATTTAAATGTCGAAACTCAATAGGTTCGACTAAAATCCTTACAATCTCCCACTTGGGTTGTATGTGTTACCTTATAATTGTCCATTAAACATAACTTTATGAGTACTCAGAATTTTGCTATCAGTACCGAATGTACTCCCAAACAATCTGGTCTATCAATCCTATCAACATAGGAATGAAGTGACTTNCATTATGAAAATAGGAACAAACCTGGTCTCTACACATAAAAATCCAAACTTTAATTAGATGCTTTAAAGCCCAAAATGTCGAAACCTTATTAGATCACTTTAAACAAATTTAAATGTCGAAACTCAATAGGTTTGACTAAAATCCTTACAATCTCCCACTTGGGTTGTATGTGTTACCTTATAATTGTCCATTAAACATAACTTTATGAGTACTCAGAATTTTGCTATCATTACCGAATGTATTCCCAAACAATCTGGTCTATCAATCATATCAACATAGGAATGAAGTGACTTTTGCTACTTATATTGTAACTAAATCCATCAATGGTCACATATATTAACATAACTGAATGACATGGATTAAGCATGAAAATTACATGTGATGTGATCTTAACATACATATTTCCAACTGGTCCATTTTAATACCTTAGTGAGTTCATTTTCAAACAAGTTCAGAGATAATAAACCAAAAACTTTATAACAAAAAATAACTTTAATCATAAATCATATCCAAAAGACAATACATGTGTCCAGTATGAAAAGCACAGAAATACAAACTCTCACTGAAACTAGATATCCTCAATAGATATTACACTCATATGAACAATGTGCTCATGAAAGACCTTGTATATCAATCCCTTAGTAAGTGGATCCGCAACCATGAAGTTGGCGTTAAAAAACAAATAGATAAATCTCAAGCCAACTTAGAGGATAAACACATATTTGATTAATGTATAATCAAAGGATTACAAATGGTAATACAATAGTTCTCTTTCCTTCTCAAAGGAGATATTTGAAATATGAGAAATATCATAGGTTTGTAATCTTCTTAGTCCCGTGTTCTTGTCCTTTTTTTTTCCTAATTTTATAGGAGGAAATACATATGCATCTTGTACTTCATGTCTTGTCCACTACAATTTCAAATTGAAAAAGTACGCTTGTTAGTATAATTAGATTGGCTGTCGAGCTCAGTTTGTCAGATCATTATGAGCTAAATCTGCAAGTGGTCCCAAGTAATTAATGAATTATTTAAGGGAGGAAGCTAAAGTGCTTGATTGGAGGATTACGTGGGCACTGATGTAAGACATTTTCATGTGCATTTCGCTAATTGGTGGACTATATATTTTGTCAGTGATCTTCAATCATTATGTTTCCTTTAGCCTCGATATACTACACAAACTTCCTGTGCAAGCCAAACTATAGCTGAGCTGACCTTACTTCATCGAGCTGACCTTACTTCATCGAACTCACATCAACACATACTCATCACATATAGTAATCTGAACTAACTGACCTCGGAGGTCGGATGTCAACAAAGTTTGCCTCGATATTCTCTATTGACACTTGTCAACTCTGAACTCTTTCTTTAACAGCCAGGAACTTGATCTCTATATGTTTTGACTTCATCGAGCTCCTGGTATTATTGGAATATAGCATTGCTGATTTATTATCATAAAATAACTTGAACGGTCTTTCTATACTGTCCACAATGCGCAATCTAGTGACAAAATTTTACAACCATATTCCATGGTTTGATGCCTCATAACATGCTACAAACTCTGCTGCCATGGTGGAAGTGGCACTCTTCTAGGAAACAACACCTCCAGCAAACAAGTAGATATAGCATCCTACTATCTTGGTATCCTACAAAATCGAAATCAGAATAACCAATGATCTCCAATTGATCCGATCTCCTGTATGTGAGTATGTAATCTTTTGTTCTCTGTAAATACCGCATGATCCATTGGCTGCTTTCCAATGAATCATTCCCGTATTACTTAAATATATCTCTAGAATCCCAACAATGTACGCTATATCAAGACGCATACAAACATGATCATACATCATACTCCCTATAGTTGAAGAATAGGGAATCTTCTACATTACTTTAATTTCCAAGTCATTTTTGGGGGCATTGACTTAAATTGAACTTGTCTCATTTAGCCACAGGGATGTCACTTGGTTTACAATCTTGCATGTCATATCTTTTAAATACCTTTTCGATAGAACTCTTTCGTAATAATCCAAGAATACTTTGAGAATGATCTCGATGTATCTGAATTCTTAATATAAAAGAGGCGTTACCAAGATGTTTCATCTCAAAATTCCTTACTAGAAAGCTCTCGATTTCGTGTAATAAGTCTATATCATTGCTGGAAAGTAATATGTTATCGACATATAAAACTAGAAAAATATAATTACTCCCACTGAACTTGTGGTATATACAATCATCGACCAAATTCATCTCAAAACTATTGGAGATGATCACTTGATGAAACTTGTAATACCATTGATGAGATGCATGTTTGAGTCATTAGATGAATTTCTTTAGTTTACAAACCATTTACTTTGCATCATTCGACACAAAGTTTTTTGGTTGCACCATATAGATTTTTTCATCAATGTCACCACTGAGAAACACTGTCTTAATATCCATCTGATATAACTCAAGATCAAAATGTGCTACCAATACTATTATAATCCCAAAATGGTCTTTTGAAGAAATCGGGGAAAAAGTATCTTTATAATCAATGCATTCTTTCTATGTAAAACCATTTGCGAAAAGACGAGCCTTATACCTCTCTACATCACCCTTAGAATCCCTCTTGGTCTTAAATATTCATTTGCAACCAATGAGTTTCGCACATTCATGCAATGGAATGCGGTCTCATATGTCGTTGTCCTTTATGGACTTTATCTCTTCATTCATGGCATCGAGCCACTTTTGAGAGTTCGAACTTTTCATGGTTTGACGAAATTTGATCGAATCATCTTCCACCACTCCAATGTCAACTTCATATTTTTGGAGAAATTCAATGTAATTATCCGAAACCGCACTTCTCCTCTCCATAGTGGATCTTCTTAATAACATTGGTTCTTATGGCTATTGTTCTTCTAGAGCAAGTTGTTGAACAAATTCAGTGACTATGATTTTTCATGAATGAGATGTGTATATCCATATCTTGAAAAGTCGTCTATGAATGTTATAAAATATTCTTGACCATTCCAAGAAGCAGTAGAGAATAATCTACAAAAGTCCGCATGTATAAGTTCTAAGACGTCTAAAGTCTTGTTGGCTTGAAATCTCATTTTATTGGTATGTTTTCCATTTATATAATTAACATACATATCATAATCTATAAAGTCAAGGGGATCGAGAATTTCGTTAAATACAAGTCTCTTAATTCTCCTCTTGGAGATGTGACCTAATATCTTGTGCCACAACGAGGCAGAATTCTCGCCACTTAATTTTCGCTACAGTACGAGTACTAACATGTAAGGATTTATTAAAAGAAGTAATCATATCAATTAAATAAAGATTATCATAACATAATAAATAATCAAAATCAACTAATTTTGAATCATGAAACAAACTAAATATTCCATTCCCAAATGAACAAGAATAATCGATTTATTCAAAGCAGAAATGGAAATCAAATTCCGTCTAAAAGATGGTACAATAAATGTCTCATTAAGATCCAAATAAAATCCAGTCTTTAACAATAATCTAAAATTTACTATTGCTTCTACTTCAACTGTCTTGTCGTCGCCAACATAGATGTATCTTTGATTTTTGGCAACTCAGGCAACTTTGCATAGACACACTGGTGTGAGTTATTGCACTAGAATCTATCCACCATGTGTATCTAGATACCGAAGTCAAATTAATCTCAGAACAACTCAAATGAAGAATAATACATTTCTTGGTACGCCATGCGTGATAGTTGGTACATTTCTTCTTCTTATGACTCGTAACCACACAGAAGAAACAACCACTCTCAGTTTGTTTCTTATGTTGTTTCTTTTGCAATTCTCGACTCAAAGATTTCTTCTCATTTTTCCTTTTCTTGTTTCTTTTGTCCTCGGAGGTGGTGGCTAAATGAGCACTTTCCGTCTTGTCATACTTCAATCTTTTCTTTTCTTGGACACTGTGAGAGATGAGCTCATTAAGGGACCATGAGTCCTTTTTACAAATGTAGCTCACCTTGAATTGACTCAAGTGTATCGGAAGGGATATCATAACCAAGCGCACCAAGTCTTTAGATAAATCCAATTTGAGTGCCTTTAATTTTGAAGTAATGTGAGATATTTTCATAATGTACTCCCATATGTTTCATTTTTCTTTGTACCCCATTGAGATAAGACTTGCAAAAGTATACTAGTTTCAGTCTTTTCATTCTTGGCAAACCTCTTCTCAAGGTCCTCAAGGAAACCCTTAGTCGTAGTCACCATATCCGGCATAATACCCCGAAATGCTTCTAAAATAGCATGCTTTGTGACATCAAGCTTATGCGGTTAAATGGTTACCACTTTTCCATCTACATCTTGTCATCAGAGATACTTTTTATCAATAAGTGCAGCAGGTTGATCGACCCGTAAAGTAAGGTCCAGATCCATGACTCCGAGAACAATCATCATATTCTCTTGTCATGCCTTGACGTTTGTACCATTAAGCATTGGAATTGAATTGATGATATCAAAGATGTTAGCAACAAAACCTGAATTAAAGAACAATTAATAGAAGAGTTCACAATCCTTAATATGCAAATAATAATTTCAAATAATGGTAGGGCACATCACAAGATACCTAGCACACTATCAATATTTAGTCTTTGGACTTGTAAATGGCACTCTTGTAATAATGATCAAATATTGACAATAAAGAAACATGTCAATCAATAAACATTTATTTGGACTGATTTAGTGATCACCCGTTAAACCAAATAATCACCACATGTTTATCACCACATGTGTATGTGCAATTTGGTCAAATATTGACCTTCATTTGAGCCAATCAAATATTCGCATTAATTTTCACAAGAGATGTTGATTTGGCAACATGTTGCTTTCAATTAATTCATTTCCAAATATTATATTTCTCAAAAGAGTCATTTGTACCAAAATTTGAAGAAGAAAATCCCCAAATTTGTATATTTAATTTATCTTGAAAATAATTTAAAACTTTAGAGTTCAAAAATTAATTATCCAAAACTTTAGGGGTCAATAATTAATTATTAGAAACTTTAGGGGTCTATTTAAACAAACTATAAACTTTTAAGGGTTTAATTACAAAATTCATAACTTTAATGATCCAAATTAATTAATAATCAAACTTCAGAACTGAATTATTAAACCACAAAATTTTAAAAGCCCAAATTAGATGAATTTTAACCTTAAATGACTGAATTATTAAAACTTTAAATTTAAGGGCTTAAATATTAAAAAAAACACACATTTTACAAATTGTAACACTAACCCTAATCTGAAATTGCAAGCAAGGATCCGAACTTATCTAATCTTCAGCTTAAGTCCCATCCCTAAAATCACCACAAAAATCGTAAAAAATTGAAGGGGGACCGAGTGGGTGTCACCCCCAAAAGGTGAAGTAGCGCTCGTCCTCGCTGCGCGCTGCAACACGTAGTGGCGAAGGCGCCGCTGCCTTTCGTAGCGGCGCCGCCATCTTTCGAAATTTTTTTTAAAAAGAAAACAAAACTAAAATTCTGGAAACCGCTGCCTTTCGTAGCGGCGCCGCCATCTTTCGAAATTTTTTTTAAAAAGAAAACAAAACTAAAATTCTGGAAAATCGACCGAATCATTTTCAAATTTAACAAAACTAATACAATAATACAAGAATCGTTAAATTTGAAAACAATAAAATTATTAAGAATTAACTTAAAATTTCGATTCTCAATGATTCAATATGAATATGCTCTGATACCAGTTGTTGGGAATACTTTACCATCATAATGATCGTTCATGTTGGATAATCAAGAATTTGTGAATCGAATCAGAAGCATATCCGAATTATACATGGTTATTGCAATCAATGAGTCATGCGGTTTTAATCTTACATATCAACACATTGTTCCTTTATTTCTCTCTAATGATGAGATTCAGAATAGAATGAACAAAACACTTGTGATTTGGGGAACATAATCGCGCGCGCGGGCGTGTGTGTGTGTATATATATATATATATATACACACACACTAACGATCCATTAACATAATTCGACCCATCATGAAATTAGTAGCAATCTTGGTCTCTACACATAAAAACGCACACTTTAATTTGATACTTTAAAATCCAAAATACTGAAACCTCATTAGATCACTTTAAACGGGTAACCAAAATTGATAACCTTGAATTTAATAGATAATATTTCACATATAAGCTCACACGTTCGATTAAAATCCTTACAATACATGATCTAAAAAATTGAGACTTTGTGATTCAAATCTAGTCAAAAATTGATTATAAAATTTGGGTTAATTCTAAATCTATATTTTTAATTATAACATACACACCAAATCTAGTAAAGGTCTTGATTTCTTGAATTAAACAAAACTTTTATTTCAAATTAATTCTTATTTTGCATTTCAAAAATTCCTACGGGGCTAAGAATCATCCGTTAAAGGAAAAAATAATAATCGCCAAATAGAATACTAAAATCTACTCGCAATAGAACTAACACATTTATGAAGAAAATAATAGAATCTTAGTGTTTAACAAAATTGGAATTCTAACTCAAATCTAGCAGCAGCAGTAATAAGATTCTTCCCAACTATCCCCTAAACCCTAAACTGACGATAGTCAGGGGCTAAAATGTTTTCAACTAAGAAGGCATTAGGTAGACATTGTTCCATTGAATTCTAATTTTAATAGAATTGAACTATAAACCAATGATTTTTTTGATAATAAAACAAAATGTTTTTATTTTCCCCCTAAGATATGGAGTCAAATCAGAACTGGAACGTTCAGTTCTGGTTTGATTTGGTTCTAATTTCATTTATTAAAGTTCCACTTTCATTTATTAAATTTTCAGACTTTCATCATATACTAATATACAGTTCGGATATGGTACACCCTTGTGGGTACCTTATGGAACCCATATCCCATGTGGCAAGGTAGCTGGCAATTGGAGGGACCCATTATTTGTGGAGTTTAAATGAGGCATACCAGCCATTGTACTGTTCCTAACATGCACATTAATTGTGCCTGCAAAGTCAACACATGAGAGGCCTTTTAGTCCATTTCCATTACCATTTTTTCGTCCAATTAGCACAGGTAAAAAATGAAACACAGTTTCACATCATTTTTAAAAAAATCGGACAACGGATTTCCGCTCTTCCCCACTACTATTAGAAACGAAACACTAAAACGAATGTATTTAATCTCTCCTTCTGTTATATTTTGTATGTACAATATTTTATATACATCTTATTATTGGTAGCGGACCTAATAGAAAATATTTTGGGTAAATGCTATTGTTGTAGATAATGTTTTGTTTACTTAAATCCTATCTTTTGTGAATTTTTTTATATATATTAAAGTGTTTTGGATTTATTAGAATATTTTTTAGAATGTTCTATTTAATATGTATCTAATTTTATAGAAATATGTCTGTAATTATTTTTTATTTAGTACGTATTAAATTCCTTTAACCGAATATATTTGCTAATTGAATTTTTGTTCACCAATTTTAATAGGAATGGAATCTGAAGCAGGTGACGATAATGTGTTTGTGCCTTAAGTTTCTATTAATTTTATTCCCCAAATAGGGCAAGTATTTGAATCACACGAGGCTTACAAATTCTACAATACATATGCACGGGCTGTCGACTTTAGCACACATATAGCAAATAGTAAGAAAAATGAAGGAAGTAACGAAATTTACTGGAAGTTGTTTGTCTGTTCAAAAGAAGGAAAAACGAATGAAACGTATTAGTTGAGATATAAGGATGTCGTACCACGAACAAGGGAAAGAAATCGTGGCCACACACACGTTGGATGCAACGTAAGATTGGTTGTGTTGAAGTTACAGACTGGAGAATCTTGGTTAGTGAACAAGTTTGTAGAAGCACATAATCATGGACTGACTCCTAGCAGAGTAAACTTGTTACAATCACATAAGAATATCTCAACCAGCAACAAGGAACTAACGCAGCAATTATCAGAAGCGAATATACCGACATGCCAAAAGATGTGCCTTATGGAGATAGACGTAGGTGGCCCATCATCGGTTGGTTGTATCCAAAGAGATTTGTACAACTGCGAAGCTAAAATTCGTGCAGAGCAAAAGGAGCACGGTGCAGAAGCACTGATTGAGCACTTTGCATTTGAGAAGGAGAAAGACCCGAATTTTTACTACGCTTTTGACATTGATTTAGAGAACAAGTTGGTTCACTGTTTTTGGGCTGATTGTGAATCACAACGATCATACGTATTTTTCGATGATACAGTAGTTTTTGACACCACATATAACACGAACACATACTCGATGATACTAGCACCGTTTGTTGGTGTAAATCACCACAGGCAGTCAGTTCTTTTTGCATGTGGATTGTTGAGTGATGAAACGACTGAATCATTTGTTTGGTTGTTAACAAAGTTCATTGATGCAATGCCAAACAACAGGCCATCAGGGGTGATTATTACTGATCAAGATGCGGCGGTTTCAAAAGCTATCTCAATGATTTTACCTTCAAATCTGCACAGAATACGCTTGTGGCACATTCCAAACAAGTTTTCTGAGAAAATTAATGCCATGTTGTATAAGGAACAATACCATCAGTTGGTCAACATCATCAAACAGTTTGAGTTACCTGATGAGTTCGAACATCGCTGGAATGAAATAATGGAAACTTCAAATCTGGATTGTAACTAGTGGATGAGTACCATGTATGGAATATGTAGTCAGTGGGTACCACCGTACGTGAAACACATATTCAGTGCAGGGATATCCAGAAGCCAGAGATCATAGAGTGGTCACTCATTTCTGAAGAAGTATGCACACAGAGATTGCACCCTAATGGGGTTTTTAACACGTTTCAATCGAGCACTGGTTCATCAATGACACGAAGAGTTGTATGCTAACTACATTGACATCAGCAAGCAGCCCAAATTTAATGCGCGTGCTATGATGGAGCAGCAACTAGTGCAAGTGTACACTAAATTTTATTTTTTTAGTTTCAGAAGGAAGTCCAACAGAGTAATCACTACATTTGTTTGAAAAAAAAAGTTCGGTAGATGTTAAAGTGTACAGTGTAGAGTGTTTTGAAATGGGAAAAACATTTGATCGACAGCGGGAGTTAACTTACTATACCCCTACTAATTTTGTGGTTTACTCTTGTCGCATATTTGAATTTGAAGACATTCCTTGCCCCACATGCATTGCTTTTGGAAGAAAAACAAATGTTATTGCTTCTAGAGAAGTATATTCAGTGACGATGGACAAAAAAAATGCAAAAAGTAGATCTGTATTTGATTCATCGACTAGATTGTCGCTTGACGAAGGGACCAATCGTTCCATTATGGCACGACATGGAATGTTGTCTCATAAGGCCTCATTGATAGTGGACCACGCATCTCTAACAGATGATTATGGGTGAATTCGATGGGTTACATATTCGATTAAAGAAATTTGAGGACGAATCCCCGATTAGCATGAACAAGAGTTTCAGCAGAACTCGTGATGTGACACCGATAGTGTGTGATCCCAATGATGTAAGGGCCAAAGAGTGCGGGAAACGAATAAAGTCATCAAAGGAAAAATCAATGTCCACCTCTAACAGACAATGTAGGGTTTGCCATATGCCGGGACATGATAAGAGGACATGTCCATATCGAAGACAGGACATGTAATTCATTAACTCATATTTGGTGCACATCTGGCTG
>CAIGRH010005454.1:0-10510 GCA_903798295.1 Fraxinus nigra | reverse complement strand
TTTTTTTTTTTTTACTTTTTCTATTTATGATGATAAAATATAGAGAATAAAAGTGGGATATTTTTGGTGAAACGACTTTTTTTGCCTTTGAATGTTTTATTCGTGATTCACATCGGTGGTATCGAAGCCTTTCTCACATATTCAAGCCTAAAAAAGGGCTTGAAATAATATGTTTATGAAGAAATAGATTCATGGGTTTGTGGATTGCGAATATTAGCGTGGGATGCACTGTGAAGTGAAATTTAACAAGAGGAGCATATAAGAAAAAAAAAATGAAGCTTTGGGAAAGAAAATCTCAAAAATTAATCTAATATATTACTTTTGAGGAGTGAAATAGTGATGATCCAATCAAGGTGTTAATGCCTTTTCTTGTTTTATAGCATGTTTGGCTTAATATAAAGGCCAAGACAGTTTATGAAATGGTTTATTACTTTTGAGTACATTTGGCACATGGATAGTAATTAGTATTAGGAATGGACAGTAATAAAATGGATTAAGGTTTATGTTGCTAAACATTATTAGAACAATTTGTATGTTCTATTATGTTATTCACTAGCCCGATCATGCTCCGCAAACGCTAGCCTCACACTCATTAGATTCCCGAAAACAAGCCGAAGCACCTCTTTATAGTGTGTTGTGCTTTTAGTCAAAGCCATCCAAATGGTTTACTCACTGAATACACCTTAGTAAAACTCTCTCTTTATTATTCCATATCCCTCAACTCCCTGTAGATATAGAAACCATCAGCGAATCACTTCTCAGCCAATATTCATTTAGGGTGGGGATGCCTAATCTGCCCTCATTAATCCTAACTCATTAGCATCCACAATACATTTGATATTATTTTCAGTTTCATTTTGTTTTTCTGTCTGTAGCGTGATTTTTAAAAGAAATGTGTTCCGATTTCAAGTTTGAATCTTGTTTTCCCAACTTAATCTCCCCAAATTTATTAGGTACATCTTGGTATCTAAGTGTTAAATGTCTACTCTTCTTTAAATGTGACCTTGATAAAGAGAACTGAAGCAGGGAAGAAGAAGCCTCCTATAAGCTAGGAGACTTGGATGAAAGTTGCTGTAGGTTCTGCAAATGATTTGGCATATGTGCATGACAAAGTTATTTGTACTGGTTTATGTTTTCTTGTCTTTTATACTAATTCTTAACAATTTCTTTTATTTTCACTTTACATTGTATTTAGTTATTTGTCTTATGGATACTGTCGAGGGTAGTGCTGGAAGTTGTGAACTACGAAAGAAGCGTCGCGGAGAGATCTATGCTAAAGCAAAAGAATCTCAAAATTCACGACGTCGAGAATTATACACCCAAGCACGAGAGTTGCGTGATGCACGTCGACAAGAACTGCATGCTCAAACAAGAGCAATTACAGCCTGTGTATGTGATTTTTTCCTTTCCTACTTCATCCAATCTATTTTAAATTCTTCTTCTTAGAGTTATACTTTGGGATTCTTTAGGTGATACAGTCTATGTCTGTGACTCCGATACATCTACTAAGAATATTCTGTTGAGGCATAATTTTTTGGTTTTTTCTTTTTCTTTTTTAATCTATGATAAAAAGTGTTGACTATTTTTTTTTTACCAATTTGTCCAACTCAAGAGCATGGTGGACACCAATTTGTTGGGCTTGAACTTCGAGGTTACACGGATAATGTTCTAGATCTCGATAGTTTTGAACCTGAAAGAGGTAAGTTTACAAATTTTCACCGTTCGATTACCTATGTTTGTTAACATGAAATTCACCTCATAAGTTGTTTTCATCTCTCACAAATCAACGTTATTTGTATTTCTTACGATTCATTTTATCGTAGTTGCCAGCTGTAGTTATAGTGTATTTTCGAGACCTATAATTTGTACACCGGATCGAGAAGTCGATGGTCAATATGACTATGAACATGATCGACTTAGAGCTGACGAAGGTGTACAAAATAATCGACATACTACAAACTTTAGTCTGCAGAACATTCCTACTAAATCCCATGTGCTTGTATAGCCAACTATTTGTGAATATTGTGATGCAAAAAAAAAATTCATAGAGAGAGTAAAAGGTTATATTATTCCGATGGCAAACTTAAATTGCATATACATAGTGTAACTAATGAATTATATGAATTATTTACTTCAAATTCAGTTGAAGCATTGAATTTCAAAAAAATTGCAAGAACTTAACAACCATTTTGCAATCACATCTTTTGATGTCAAGTGTGACAAAGATTTGTGTAAGATGAATAAAGACATCTATACATTTAGGGTTCAAGTACAAGTTTATCATTACATAAACCAACTTTTACCATCTGACATTAACCCAACTTATTTAGAGTTATACTTTTATGATACTGAAAATGAACCATCAAATCGATTGAACATTTCAGATAAATTTTGTGAATCAATTTTACAAATCTTAATTAATATCATAAGGATTAATCCTTACTCTGGGTTCTTTTGTTCATTGAGAAATATTGATAGTTTACATACATGTCGAATACAAATAAGATGTGATCCTGATCTAGATCAAAGAGTCTACAACACTCCAACGACTTCACAAGTAGCCATAGTTTGGGTTGATGATGATCCATCTGCAAACAACAAAATTCGTGATATATCGATTTATGGTCACTCTGGTGTTTCACATAGAGTACATTATTATTTTGATTGTTATGATCCCCTTCAATACCAATTGCTCTTTCCTTTTGGTGAGTCTGGATGACATGAGGGTATTGAAAGATTCAATAAAGAAATATTTCATTGTTCTACACAAGAGAACCTTTTAAACATCAATAATATAAATTCTGCAAATGAGTTGATTGAAAGAGAGACTCAAGGTTAATAATATGAAAACTGTTTTTCCATTTTAGTTTTCCAAATTTATTCTGTTTGATTTTTTATTTTTGTCTTGTGGTTATGAAAAAGGGAAAGAAAAGGTCACATAAGTCTTGTCATGAGTATTAATGCTATAAATTACAAGTTTGAAATTCAGGTAACTGTATTTTGCTCCATGCGGTAGACTCTTTCAACAATGTTACTGATATATATGTGAAAATTGAAACTGCTAGATTAGATTACTTTTGTAATAATCAGAAACAATACGAGCTGAACTTTATTGAGAAATTGTTGATAGTGTTGAAATCGGTGAAAGTAGGGGTTATAAGATCGGTCAAAGAATTACTATCCTCATTCACAGGTGGACCTAGGGATAATAAAAAATGATATATGGATGCGATAGCGTTGGTTCAAAGATATGGTAAACATGATGTGTTTTTAACGATAACTTGCAATCCTAATTGGCCATAAATAGAGCAAGAACTAAGGCCTAATGATGAAAAGAAAAATAGACATGATTTTCTTGCACGATTATTTAGAGCTAAGTTGGAGAAGCTAAGAAATGATTTGTTTAGAAGACATTTTAGGATCCATTGTTGCATACATATACGTAATCGAATTTCAAAAGATATGTCTTCCACATGCTCATTTTTTGTTGATTTTTAAATTTGGATCAAAAGTTACTTCAGTTGATTTGGTTGATAAAATTGTTTGTTGTGAAATTTCAGACAAAAATCGTTATCCCCATTTACATCCTATTGTTGTAAAACATATGTTGCATGGTCCTTGTGGAACATTAAATTCGAATACTGTTTGTATGACAAATAATAAAATATGCAAAAATAAGTATCCAAGAGAATATGCAATGACAACTTCACTTGGTAACGATTCATGTCCACGATATAAACGTCACAATGATGGTCAAAAAGTTAAAGTCAGAGAACATAAAGACTAATAATTTGCAAGCAATTATTAGTAGAGATTATGCAAGAAGGACAACGTTAACTGAATTCTTTCGTACCAATATTATAAATGAAAAAGCTAGAACACTTACGTAAAGAGATTTTCGTTCTTATTTTGTGTGGGATGCAAACGAACGAATTTAGACTCTTAGAAAGCAAAAGAATGTAATTGGTAGAATAGTTACAGCTAATCCAGCTGAAGGTGAAAGATATTACTTAAGCTTTTTGTTAAATCACATTAAGGGATCAACTTCTTTTGAACAATTAAGAGTCGTAAATGGTGCATTGGCATCCACGTTTCGTGAAACGGCTATTTTACATGGTTTATTATGTGGAGATAATAATTGTGAGCTATGTTTAGCAGAAGCGATTGTTTACTAAATGCCCTCTTCATTGCGTATGTTATTTGCTACCAGATTGACCTTTTGTAATCCTAACAATCCACGTTCATTATGAGATAAGTTTAGAAGTTATATGTTTGAAGATTTCATACAACAAAGTATGTCATTTAATGCTGCTCAAATAAAAGCATTACTGTGTATAAATTCTATATTAGAACCTTTGAACAAAAGTATAAATGATTACCAATTGGTGTCGTTCGATATAAGCATGGGAGAAGACGAAACATTGGCTACCATGATTTCTAAAGAGCTGAGAAATGGTGGTAATTAAAGTGACAATTTTGATACAAATTCTTTAAATAAAGAGCAACAGTACGTTTATAATACAATTTAATACTGAATTTTAAATGATCACAGTGGCATGTTTTCTGTTGATGGGCCTGGTGGGACAGGTAAAACATATTTGTACAAAGCTTTATTGGCAGCTGTACAATCAAGAAATCTCATTGTTATACTTGAAGACACTTGTTTTTGCATGTATTTTTTTCAGTGAATTTAGGATGGAATATATTTTGGTACATTGGGATACATAATGTTTTTTCATGTTTTAAGGTTCATGTTTGGATCCAATGTGGATATTATGGCATATAATTTAATTTCAATGTACAAGGTAACTTGCATTTTAAATTTCTTGAATTGTTATTTATTAACTTTTTATGTTAACCATATAAATTTTCTTATGCTTGAAGTGAAAGTAGTACGTACTGTATGTTTGGATGGACCAGAGAATGACAAATTATATTGGTATAGGGTGGAAAAAAAGGTTTTGTATTGTTATTGACCTAAGCTATGTAAATACACAAGCGAGACAATTAAGGTAATTACAGTTCATAAAGGAATTGCCAATTTATTGGATTATGAATTTGAAAGCTAGAATATATTGATTGATTCAATTTCATAATTACAGTCAAGGCAAGTGAATGAACACTATTGAATAGGACATTTTAATTTTTTGCTTTTGATTAATGAATTTGAACGTGCACACCTTGGCTCCATTAACTTAGGGAAATGATTATCTTTCCTCTCTATCATACTATCATTTTTTGTACATCTTATGGCTTTGCTATCTTTGTATGAAATTGTTCTTTGTCGTCCTTTAGTGTACATTTTATGCTTCACTTCTCTTGACTGATTGAATGATGAATGATGTAGCTTGTAAAAGTAATTGACAAGTGCGATGTATCCCATTTCAATGACTAAAAACTGATTTCATATGTACTCGTGTTGCTTTATTTTTCGAAAAGGAGACTCTTCTCTTGAAATGTCATTTTTGGTTAAATGAAGTAACATCGCTTGAAATACCTTGAACGCAAAAATTATGCTTGCATGATTTGGCTAACATCTGGAATTTTATTTTAGAGCATAGCAAGTGTTTTCACTTGTTCTTGGAGACTTTTAAAATGATTAATAAGCATAATAGCCTTTTGCTTTCCTTATATTCTCGATATAATTATTATGACTGCATCTTATAGATGGAAGTGGAATATTTTGCAACCAATGATTTTATCGTACGCAAATCTACTATAGATGATTCTTCGATGTCTTACTGTTGCAGCATAATCAATAATGTGAATCGTACAGCAATTGGCAATTAAAAAAGACGGAGCTAAATTTCTTTAATAATGTGTATCAAATGTGTACTTGGAGCTATGTTCCAATTGGTTAATGGTCTAAATATGATTTCTTGCTCAGCTTGATTAATTCAATTTTTCGATTGACCTATCATTTTTTCTTGTTTATATCATTAAAAATTCTCTAACTAGATACTCATTGCCAATTTTATCTTTTATTATATTGTGTGATCCTATAATGCGTATATGTGTTCCATTGCATACTATTATTGGCTAAGAAAGTTAAAGAAGTGCTTCAGAGATTTTGTTTTGTAGATTCACTAATTGCAAAGATAAACAGCCATACATTGTTGAATTCAAGGAAACGTGGGTAGAGAAGGTACGAACTTGAAAATTTCTACTTAGTGCTACAATTTGATTATTTCTTCTTATTCAGTAAAATATTGCTAGCATTTTCTCCAATTGAGTTCTTCATTGCAAATGTTAATGTAGGATTGCTATGTGTCTACATATCTGACTAGCTCTTTTAGCACAAAATTATGCATAACTGAGTAGCTGTATTTGCAGCAAATTATGCAAAAAGAAAATATGCATATCTAAGTTGTCACATCCACAAAATGAAATGTCGAAAAACACTTTTGCACTCTGATATGAGTAAACATACATATTTCTTTTGTTGTCTGGTTTACTTTTTGACTTGCCAGCCGTATTTTGCTTAAAAAAGTTACCAGGTTCAGTCCTGCACTCTGATCATACTGATATATCAAACTTTGATTCATATATGCACAAGTACTCTTATTTTCCTCTTGCTTTTCCTTGAATCTACAACACGTATTATATTACTTCTCAAAAGAAAAGCAATACACTTCTATATATACCAACTTTACAAGATTCAAAACATATACTTGGAGCAAGACAAACATATTTCTACTTTCTCGCTTGAAAGAAAAAAAAAAGGTTATCAATCACTTCATTTCTTCTGTTAAAATATATAAAAAACGTGTGCATATCTTCTGTACTAAATTAGTACATTTAGTGATTTTGCATTCTCTCTCTTTAATCTTTTTATTTTTCTTCCAGACTCAACATGATGATAGGAAATTATAAATTGATACTAAAAATCAGTCCAAATCAAAAGAACTGGCAAGCCAAGGTAATGGTTGCGGAGAAATTGGCCCCGAAGCAAGCAAAAAATGGTAACAGTAGATATCAAAACATGGTGCTAATGGATTTTGAGGTAAATAGCTTCAGATAAAGCAATATAATCTATCAACCTTTATTTTTTTAGGGACATTACTATATGAACCAATATTTATATTATTTTCCATTTTATCTGTCATAGGGAAATAAAGTGCACACAACATTGTATGATGGGAACATTACTGCCTTTGAAGATCAGCTTTTATTGAGCAAAACATACATCGCTTCAAATGATCTCGTTAAGGACACGAAACCTGAATATAGAGCTTCAAATGGTGACGTGCAGTGGACAATAACTGGAAAGACTCGAATTCAAGAAGGCAACGAGAATAACATAGAGTTCTTGTTTTCAACATACACATTCACTCCGTTCAATGGACTAGAAAAAATACATGGATTGCAACAACGATACAAGTACTTCTTGCTAATTCTTTCTCTATTTTTTCATAATTATATCTTACATTTTTTACTTCAGTTCATTCATATCTGCTTGTCTATGTATTAATGTTTTAACTAATGTTATTACATATAATATATGTACATGCATATTTGCAGTTGCTATCGACATGCGTCCAAAAAGACTCATTCAAACACGATCTGGGAACCAAACATATGTGCAGGACATTGTACTAATTGATAAAAGCTTCCATACAATCATTTTAACAATGTGGGATAATTATGTCGAAAAAGAATGCATTTTTCTTGCGAACAACATTGCCAAAAAGCATGTGATCTTAGTAAACTGGTTGAAAGTTCCATCTTTTAATGGTAATCACTCCTACAGCTTTCTGAACAACATTTTTTGTCCATAAAAATTAATATAAATCTATACAAACAACAACTAATGTTTAGTCTTTACTGCAGGTCTTACACTGCCAACCAAAATAAATAGCACATTCTTTGTAGATGCTACATTCAACCAAGTTGCGGAGTTCCAAGCATTGTAAATACAAATATAAAAAATATTTTACTGTAATTCACTATATGTCATCAACTCCCATATATTCAAACTCCACGGTTATTTTCTTCTTCCTATTTCGCTCGTGTATGAAACTTTGATTATTGTTACTTAATAGTTAACTTCTAATAATCAAATCATATAATGCAAGGGTCGAAACACATACTGAGAGCTAAATGAAATCACACTGGAGAAACCACGTCTTACAGTAACACCAACAAAGTTGTCTCCTCCAGTCCACAAGAAATTTACGCAAATACAAAATATAAAAGGCAAATTACTAGGGGTAGGTTATTTGACTTTACTGTGCACATACTATTTATTTCTCTGTTCTACATAGTTGCAGTTGCATTCCCCGTTGACAAGTTTATGTTAACAATGAATGTTTACACAACGTAAATACTTCTGGATCAAGGCTAAAGCAACCATCAGAGCAACAAAGAAAACTTTTTGTACATGTCTTGTAGCAATTGCAATAAAATCAGCCACACAGATTTTGGTAAGATTTTCCCATGTATTTACTGCAAATATTCTTCCTCAAAGGCTGTCCCTAGGTAATGCTAACTAGATTCCTTTCCAATATATACCACTTACAAAGATGCCTTGTTAGACTTGACAAGTGTTCTTCCATTTCAATCTTCGTTCTTAATGTTAATGAACACAATCTCCATTATCATAGGGCAAATGCTAATGTACAGTTAGAAGATGCAAGTGGAGTCTTAATTGCAAGTGCCGAGACATTGTTGAAGTGTAATGCTGAGACTTTAATGAAGCATTCTAAATTAGTAAGTGCATATATCATGCCCTAACCATGTCATCTTTAATCACTCATGTATGGTAATAATTATTTTTCAATCCCCACTTTTAACAGGGAAGTGATCCAAATATTGATGAATTCATTCAAATGGATCCTAAAGAACACATATTTTATGTCAATGTCACACAACTAGAGTCAAACACTGCTGAGTACAAGTATGAAATTGTATTTGTCCTCAATGCATTCTCTACTATTACTGATGGAACGGAACAACCAAGTGAGAAAGATAGAGGTTTCCTATGCCTTGCAGAGGTAAACAAGAATTATGATAATCATGAAATGTCACCACCATCTGCAAAACGATCGTTGTTCCAAACTTCAAGTGAGCTAGTACTTCCCAACAAAAAAGCTGAGATGAAAATTGCTACCCCCAACTCAGAAAATGATCAAGTTACATAGAAAGGAAAACTCGACTAATCATCGTCGTGTGTATTTGAAGACTACATCAATGCTACAACCTAAAAGATTGATCTGCTCGTTTTGCCATCTCCATCTAAATGATTCTACCCTAGCCACCTTTGAACATCTTTGTTTTATTTTATAGCATCATTTACAAAAACGTCATGATCTTTTGCCTTGTAAATTAGTTTTATTTTGTAGCACTACTTTTGCATGAAAACTCTTCCATGAAGTTTGAGCTTAGCATGAATGTATAATTAGCTTCATGATGCTTTAGCTTGTAACTTACCTATGATGACATCTGTGATGCTTTTGAAATGTATAAATCATCATTTGTTTGCTCTTAAAAATGCTATTTTGTAGTTTGTCGAAGTCTATTAATTAACATTCCTTGGGGAAGCATTAACACAACTTTTCTGAAATTGATTCCTTGATCACGTCTCTCTTTTTGAAATTGTCGATAAAACATTCTTGTATCTCATTGTTGTGCTCATGAATGACACTCTTTCTTATCATGTAACAGTTTTTGTATCTATTGGTTCCAAGAGAATTGGTCAGATTATTGCATAAATAGAATCATGTACTATAGCACTCCATTATAGTTTTGCCAGAGTATAGACTTCATCTGCGAGTTCTTGTATATAGTGTTCCATTTCTACATTGCCAATGTAACACATTTTTATCGAAGGTAGTAACTTTGTTAGTATATCATTTATTTACTGCAAATGCCCAAGGCCTTGCAATTTTTGGTAAAAGGTCTCTTTCTAAAACTATTTGCTACACGAATCATTGTGTATTTTTTACAAAAACACTCCAATATGTAAGTACATGAGTTGTAAACGATTGTGAGCTTTTGTAAAAAAAAGTTGTTATCAACTTCTTTTGTGAAGCTTAAAAAGATTAGCTATAAGTAAATTATTAAGGCGGGAATCGACATGTCCGGTCAGGTCGCGAGGGTTCAGGGGCAACGCCCTCGACGGGGATTGACCTGACCGAACAGGTCACGGGAGTTGAAGGGGCAGCGCTCTTTTGTGGGGGTTCGGGGGCAATGTCCTCTACAGGGATCGACTTGACTGGTCAGGTCACGGAGGTCGAGGGGGCAACGCCTCCTACGGGGATCGACCTAATTTTCATGTATGTGTTGAAGAGATATATTTAATTTATAAGCAAATCTAACTTAAATTAATATAAATATAAACAATACATAGAAAATTATTAATAAGCGAAATTGTATTTAATTTGTGTAAAACGTAAATGTGATCGTCTAAATTTAATTAAGTAGAATAATGAAATCTTTCCAACTATTATTTAATTCATGCAGGCAAAAGCTAACATAATCAATAGAAACATCTTAATTGTTAGCACTCTTA
>CAIGRH010005429.1:0-16223 GCA_903798295.1 Fraxinus nigra | reverse complement strand
GACACTTCGAAAAATGATTATCATTATTGCTTCGGTTACTTTGACAACATACTATGAAATTCTAAAAGTGTATCGAAAATAATTTCAAGTGATCGAATAGAAAAGGAATTCCAATATTGCGCTTCATGAATGACTTTAATAACAACTTATATAAACTGCACTTCTTAGTTGACATTGTAGAACTTCAATGGTATCTCATAATTCTGCTCCTGATTCTATTTTTGTGCTCACGGTTCGTCCTTCAAGACTTAAAAACCAACGACAATTCATTTTCTACAATAAAACCAAAAAAGAAAACAATATTTTCTACACGTCTAGCATTGACTGACCCGTGAAGTTTCTATTACTCCCAAAGTCTTCTTGATGAATGATCACTCCCATCGTGTCTTGTTGTGAATGGAGGTTTTGTCATGTCAGCCATTCTAACCCAAAAAATAAGTCAATTACTTCCAATGACTTGTGGAAAATCCTCTACCAGAATTCAAACAATGCCGTCTTCGTTTACTTTTATTTATTTATTTTTTAAGAATATACCCTTATTTCTTTATTTCTTTAATTGAATTGAGGGTCACCACTCTCTTTCTCCCTTAACTTTAAGTTAAAATAAGTTTGTTGGTTCAATATTTAAAGATGACAAAGTTTTATTATTCCGGCCGTTTAGGTATAATAAGATGGTTTGGTACTTGGTTTGATTATTCTTACCCTAAAATATATATATATTTTTTGAAGAAGAAGAAGAAGAAGAAGTAATTGATAGCCAACGAAATATTTACTTTTTCTGCTCGTAAAAAGGTTTACTTTTTCGGACATGTTATTTCTTAATGTTTCTTAACCTAGGAAAAAATTAATTTTTTGCTTGTGAGAATTTTCTTTTAAATCGTTTTTTGGATATGTTATTTCTTAATGCTTAAGAAACAAAATAACAAATAAATTCCACTGTATTAACGTTTAATTCCACCTATATACATGGTGTCTCTTCATTTGTTATTGTAATATTTATTTGTTCTTAAACTACTGATAAGTCAAAGTAAATGAAGAAAATGCCCTATTCGAGGGTGATTGAATTGGTGGAGCAGGTAAATGTGGAGACCGGATGTTACGAGTTCGAATCTCCTGCCAACACTTTCTCGATCGAACCTATTGCACTGGGCTTGCCTAGTGCTGTTTATCTCTCCTGTGTGGTTTGCGGGCAAATGCATATGGAGAGATATTTACCCAGTGCGCACTCACAAATAGCGATTACGGATTCCTACGTCAACAAAGAAAATATCTTGATAGAAATAAATCACTCATAGGCACTAGATTATTTCAAAAGTCAAAACTGACACCTTTTGGAACATTCCTCGCACCCCACCCCTACGCCCATAAAACGACACTACAAAACTACCCCCACCCACCATTTCCTTCAATGCAACAGTCGAGTTCTTCCTCTTTCACCCACCATTTTCTCTACTCAACAAAATGTTGGAAAAGAAGCTTGGTTCAATGAAGAAACTAGCCAAGAAGGTTAAGGTCATTGGCAATGCCGACCGCCAGCTAATTCAAAAATACGAGTGTTTGCTCAGGGACGACAAAGTAGGAGCCTCCCCAACCGCCACCGCCACACCCACAGGTACTTTTGCAGTGTACGTAGGTGAGGATCGTCAAAAATTCGTAGTCCCAACAGCTTATCTGTCCCACCCTCTCTTCAAGATATTGCTAGAGAAGGCCTACAATGAGTTTGGATTTCAGCAAAGCAATGGCCTGGTTGTACCCTGCAGTGTCAATTTATTTCAAGAAGTGACAAGTGCAGTTGAACGCTGTAATGGAAAATTTGATTTTGGAGACTGGGTAGAGGAGTTTATTTAGGTAATACAAATATACAGGAGCCTGTAAAATACATGCAGTTCATCAAATAGGTACAGCAGACTGTTTAAGACACTGCCAAGTTCTAGCAAAACTTGAGGAATTTGAGGTAGTTATTCAGTTAGTCAACTATTCTTGTAAATATTAGCAATGCACAAGTAATACAGCAGCTGTAACCTGTAATGGTCCAACTTTGTTCTCCTCTACCTCTCTTCTGCATCTTTTATTCTGAGCTGAATTGCGAAAATTCTCTCCTTTTATTTTTTTCTTAGCTTACATTCGACAGCAAAAAGAAAGTTATAATAAATTTTCCTGCATTTCGAGGCCTGTTAGAATAAGCGACCATCGAAGTTGGTGTCGTTGTTAAGATTTGGGGTTCCACCTTAAAATGTCAACTTTATTAAGAGGAGTAGCTCAAACCTTATAAATTGTTCTATGTTTTCATCTTTATTCAATGTGGGATTCTATTCCTTAATATGACATCGCAAGATAGCGGCTCATTTGAATAGACAAATTTTGAAATTCGTGTGCTCAACTTTTTTAAATCTTAATCGGATCGAATCGCTCGTTGGAGCTTAACATGGTATCAGAGCCCTTTAAACTCCAACGAGCAATTCGATCAGATTAAGACTCAAAAAAGTTGAGCACACAGATTTCAAGATTGGTCTGCTTAAACGAGCAGTCATCTTGCGTTAAGGGATAGAATGGAAGGTTGAACTGCAAATCTTAACATAGTATCGGAGCCCGTTAAGCTCCAATTAGCGATTCGATCCGATTAAGATTCAAAAAAATGAGCACACGGATTTCAAGATTGGTCCGCTCAAACGAGCCGCCATCTTGCGAGTGCATGTTAAGAATCGAATCCAACGTCGAATAAAGAAGAAAACATAGACCAATTTATAAGGAAGGGTTTGAGTTACTCCTCTTAATAAGGTTGACATTTTAAGGTGAAACCTCAAATCTTAACACCAGTCGCCCTATCGCAAAAGGATACACCAAAAACTTGGTCCATGCACCAATTTTGTTATGGATTAAACTCCAGTCCTTTTGGCAAGAATAATAATAGAAAAAGTAATCAGGAAATAGGCTAAGCACATAAAGATTTACAGTGAGTAACCCTCTTTGTTGGATCTTCGTCGACTCGTCAATGTAAGTTTACACTATATTAGCTGATAAAGAATACAAGTTTTCCGCACACCTCTCTCGCATACAGAAAAGGGCCCCTAAAAATATTTTATAATGTAGCTGCATTATACAGCCATGATGAATTGCCCAATATATATGCTCAATGTAGGTTAATTTGAAGAGGAAATAATTGTTTCCACATGGTCTAGCTAGTTTCAAATATATCAGGATCACTGTCTAAAATGTAGAGCCGATGGATCTATAAAGTATATCAATTTGTATATACAGTGTGATCATATGAAATTTATGTTACTATTTTAGATCTAACCAACCTGATGAATTGCTCCTACAGTGTGATGGGAAGTCGGTGTTTGGCTCAATACACAAACCTCAGAACACATCCTGAAGCCATCAGATCTTGAGTTTGAAGTATTAATGCTCATTGCGTGTTTTAATGACAAGCCAGACCAGAATGAACTGACAGAAATTGGATCATAATTATGAATTGGAGAAGTCCAAGCTCCAATTAACACATCCATGGCCTAGGGAATACACAGACGAGCCATTTTGAGTTGACATTGACTTACTGACTCAGGAGTTTATAATTTTCTAACGAACATGAAAAGAAAGGGGTGCATAGAAGAGAAGAGTTGAGGGCAAAGTGGAAATCTGTTTTATTCATGCAAATGTCCACACAATTTTACACAAAACCCTTAGGTCATTACCACGATAATTTGCAAACGAGCTCATGAAGTCAGACCTAATCACTGCCAATGCAATGTACACTCTCTTTTAATATGACACCCACAAAAGAATCGTAGAATGATTCAATTCGCCCTTCAATAAACATCAGCTCATTCAATTGTTGTCACCAACATTGTTGCTTCCATTCAAAAGAATCCTTTTCATTTCATCCAAAAATTCATGCATTTGCTGCCTTGAGTGTAATGGGGAAGGATACACACATGCACAATCCAATTCCCCGTCTCTTATAGTGTCAAATATAGCTAAGGATGGGCCCACACCATGAACTGAGGCACATCCCATGAAGTCTTCTAGCCCAATCCCTTGACGCTCTTTGTTTGAATGGTTGATCACAGGGTCCTCAAAGACAGATATCAGTGAAGTTCTTAGCGATCCTGATGGTGTTAATCCTGGGTTCTCTATTGCTTTGCACATCAAAAAGTTAATATCGGCCATGTCTGAAAAATGCTTGTTGTTGTTCTTGGCATTAGCAAAGGAATTGTAGGTTCGTTTTGCCAGCTCCCATAAATTATCCCCTCCCCTGACATCATGGGTGTTCAAGATTGCAGAATGATAAAATCCTGCAAATTTTAGACCATTATGTTCAACAAAAATTTCATGTCATAAGCTGGAAAGAAAGAACGAAGAGCAGAAAATGGTCTATGTTCGCAATCAAAGTCAATAGAAGATAATTTTACAAGTAATCCTGCAAAATTTGGAACATTACATTATTTACCCAACTTTTTGCATACAAATTCAAGCGCAAATAATTTTATCATCATTCAAATTTCACTATATTCTATCTTATGTTTAGAGCATGCTTGGCTAACCTTGAAAAAAAAAAAAGTAGAGTTATTTTTTAACTTTTTGTCATGTTTGGATAACTTACTTTTAAATAAAAATGTTGTTTTTCTTACCTTACTGTTTGTCGAAACGAATGACTTGCATATTTCTCACTTTCGCCAATAAAAAGAATAGTTAATTTTTATATTTACTTGTAAGTTGGTTTGCCAGATCATAGCTAAATTCAGGCAGATATCTGATACTTTGCTGGGGGACAAGGAGCCATATGCTCATTTTTGGTTATGAACTCCAATGCAATCTAAAACAACAGGAAAAAAAATTCAACATTTGAATCTAAAATGTGCCCGAAAGATTGTGACACGGTGATTGCTTGTGGTTCTACTTGAGTCGTATTTCCTTATGTCTTGCAAGTCTGTAACGTAAATAGAAATTTGATATAGCTTACCCATATGACAGCTGCTAAGGACTGGGTCAAGATTGGAGCGGCAGTCGGTCAGCGTGACGACGGCATACTTTTCCCACTGATCATGAGGAAGGCCTTTCGAGGAATGAGTAGCAATTATTGCAGCAGACGCTAAGAGCCCACATAACTTTATCTCTCTTGACTTGCAACCCTGTAAAATTAATAATTCAAATATATTATGCAGGAATAGTCGTTACCTGAAGGTTAGGACAGCATCAATTGTAGAGAACCTAAAAAACCAAAAACATATGAACCCTTAACCATTTTGTTCATTCTGCCTTTTCCATTCAACTGTGAAATGAAATATGTTTCACCTCCACCTCCAGTGAAGCCATGTGGAGGCCTAGGGTTAATAGGCGAGTGGAGGTGGTGGCCTAGGCTCGGACTTGGGATCACCCCACTTATAGTCTCCTGAGTTGAACCAAACCTAAGTCCTAAGCCTAACATAAATATGATAGCTTAAGTCCTAAGCCCCAAATTGATGACAGCCTTAGATTCGGGGGACTATTGTTATGCTTCCACCTCTAGTGAAATCCTCCTAACCTCCACAAGGAGGCTACATGCAGGCTTAGGATAAATAGGCGAGCAGGGATGGAGGCCTAGCTCAGGGATAGGATCACCCCCACGAACCGAGGAGAAAAGAGTGGAGGCCTAGGTTTAGAGACAAGGGCATTGAAGACTCAGTGCAAGCTGAGTGAGTAGGTCGTTGGAGTGCTAGACTTCAAGGACACAAGGGCTCATATACCCTTGCTTTGCTGAGTTAGGTGCCTCGATGGAAGCTTGAGAGCCCAGGCTGGAAGAAAGTTTTGAGATCCTCCCATGTATTTGAATATCTTTAGCGAATTGAGTAGGGTTTGGTTTCTTCTTAGTTTAGTCCATTTACATTTTTCACTAATTTCTTCTTTGTTCTTTGCAGATGTTGGGGAACCTTTGATGCTGTTCCAGATTATGGTTGAACCAAATGCTTGGTGAATTTCAGCCAATGGTAGCAACACATTTGTATGCTAATTGAAAATTGCTACATCAAGATCGCTAGTTAACTAATCGTGCTACAAAAAAAGAAGTGTCAGAAAAATAGGAAAAGTTGTTAGGATTTGTTTTTTCTTTCTGTTTGTAAATAAAAATCTGATCCTTTAGTTTAGGGTCCAAACATTAGATTTAGATTAATTCCTATTGTTCAGCTAGTTAGTTATGATCAGAAGGATACCAAGTTATCCTATTTATTGATGTAATTCTGATGTTATTATTAAAAAAAGGAAAAATATTTTTTTTCTTCCAGAACTTTCAAGAAGAATGTCTCACAAAATCAAAAAAGAATGTTTAATGAATATTTTAGAGGCAAATCTAATTTTATATATAATTACACAATATTTTAGGGTCCTACACAAACCAATGTGCAACCCAAGAAAAGCCTAGGACAAATTCAAGTATGTCAAGGAATATTTACCACAACTTAGAGCATCTCCTTGTCAAAAATACTACCGAAATAAGAGACTGGTGTAGAAGAGCGTAAAAAACCAGCCAACAACTTCCCTTGAAATTGCTTCCCAAGAGATATGTTGATGTTACCAGTAAAAATATTGAACCAAACAAGAAACGCTGAAATTATCCACACCTCGGAAGATCAGGATTCAAGATCCTTGGGTAAAAAACGATCTAGGTTTTGGTAAATAGGATGGCACAATCAAATATGACAATCATTAAGCGCTGAAAATTAGTTATCTCTAAACACCCCTGCAATATAAAACCAATACTCACTGATGGTGACCAAGCCAATACTTTGTTATACACCAAGGTGACATTCAGATAGTTACTATTCCAATTGCAGAAACAGATTTACACGTGCTCATTCAAAGGCACACCGTTGATGGCATTCCAAAATATATACATCCGAGATCCTTGGTCATAGGTACCCGACAAATTAGCGAGCCAAGATGCCAACACATTTATGATTCCATTTGCCACACACAAGAACACAAGACAATCCAGCAGATACTATACAAAATAATAAGATCCAAGAAGTCACGATCTGTTTGCTCTCACATAACTTTGCTATTTAACGGCCAAGTTAATCCACAATTAACCATTCAAACATTTTAGTTTTCAACTTCAACCCAAGCTTCATGAGAATAGAAATTTACAACATACTTGAATTTCATAGAAGGACACTTCCAAAATTAAGAATCCAACTTAAATAACATATAATCAGCAGCCAATGTCTGCTTTTATGTGGCAATTACAATCCTCACCCCTCATTATCATTAAATAGTTCCCCAACTTATGGAGATTATATCTACTGCACAATGTATCGAGGTTGTTTCCGCAATAAGGAAGGTTTCAGGCCATGATGTCACATGTCATGCCACTCCAATAAAGAAAAACGAATGAATGGGTAAAACAAGACAAGAGAGAGTAATTCTGACACGTACCATTTGCCATTTTCTGCAAAATCACATGAGGTGCAAGTGGAAGTGACCTCATCAATGGCCTACATCAGGTAAGTGATTGTGACAGGTGGTCACCCACTCGTTGGCAATGAATGTGTGGGAAAAATCTCGTCTAAAGAAGTTGAAAGGCATTCTTGCACCTTGCACTCTATAAAATACCCAACTAAACCAAGTGTGTTAAATCATAAACCCAGTCAAAACACAGTCAGTTTATCTTTCCACACCACGTTCTATATTCTCACTTGATCATCAAGGTACAAACAATTGTTGCACCTCTTCGGCATAACAATCTTGCATTCTAACGAGTGCCCTAGTGTGCATGCCATATACAGGTGGATGGAGAGTTGGCAGGGTCTTTGACAACAAGGTTATTAGGTCCTTTTGTTACCCGATCGAACACATAATCCAAGGATCATAAACAAAAGTAAAGAGACCATGGAGATTTTTCGTCCGAAGATCCGAGGTTAAGTCGAAGTCTAATCCCCATTGAGCATCCACCAAAGGATAATGCTCAAGCTCTAAGCATCAACCTAAAACAGTAGTAGAAATTTACAGGATACAACCTCAAAATAAGAACCACAAAAAACCCGTAACTACACAAGGTTGTCATTCACCATCAATGAAATCCTTTTGGTTCAAACAATAAAATCAACCGAATGAAATCCACAATGTAACTATAATATAGAAGTGCTAGACTAATTTTTTTTTTTTTTTTTAAAAAAAGGCTATTCTTCTAAAAGGAGTCCTCTCCACCTCTAATTTCTATCTGATTCATAATAAAGCTCCAACAATGTTAGCCTCCACCTTCAGAGTCTCCAAAATCACAATATGACCACCATGATGTCACTTCTGCCAAACCATCATCAATGCCGAGCACGCATACATATGTAACATAAAACATTCATAAATCTACACTGAGATGTGTAATATATGCACATATACAGGGTATACACATACAATCGTGAAAATGAAACATAGATCTATATAAAACTTGATTGCACACTCCTCTTATGCATCTATCTTCAAATTAAGCATTTCCTTTAAAATAAATTGAGGCACAATCCTTTAGCAAAGAAGAAGCTTGATTGTGTTCTTTTTCTTTCCTTATTCTGCATTCCCCTACATAGGGCAGATTTGGCAGGGCTTCAAGAAGACTAAAGGAACTTTTGAGATCTAAAAGCTTTTTTTGGACCCATTTGGCTAATTATAAAACTGCATCTTCTTACTAGGCAAGCTATTAAAGGAAGTTAGTCGAACTTGGCTTCCTCTGAAAGCACTTCTGAAATAAGAAGCTCTTTTATAAATTAGTTTACAAACAAAAATTAAGGTAGCTTTCCGGGAATGACATCTTCTACAGGAAGCAGAAGCAAAAAGCCACATCAAATGGCCCTTAATTGACTTGGATGAAACCACAACAGACAACATTATACTATGTTGATATTATTACAAGAGACTTAAAAAGCCAGTAAATAAATCAATCAACATTCAATCCAAAATAACAGTTAGCAAATTTTGCTTAAAAATGCATCACTTACAGATAGAATCCGATCAGTGTCTTCTGAATTCAAGTGCAGCCTCACAACTTGTGACATCCTAGGCGACTCCGTGTCCTTAAAACTTAGATTGGAAAGCCTTAAACTATTCAAAGAGTATCCCAACATGTCGACTCCACGAGCCCATAAGGGCTTATTAGCCTTCCCACTGGGAATGTAATCCTCAATTCCCAAATTAACCTCCATTTCTTGTCCTAATTCCGATGAATCCAACCCCTCCCCGCCAATCAACCCCAATAGCTCCCGTAGCAATGTCAACGCTGATGTCCTATCACATGCTGAAGTGTGCAACCTGAGGGCCACAACCCAATTGTCATTTTCCAAAGTGTACAAGCTGGCAAAGAAAAGATCGATGTCCAATAAAGGGTCAAGATTCTGCCACACGTTCTTGTTCAACTCGTGTTCAAGAATAAGGTGAAAGGGTGAAATGGAGGTCGGAGTGGGATTGCCATTGTCAAGGGTTTGGAGAATCTGGGATGTCGATTGGAGATCGAATGGTTGGATTTGGAGTTGGGGAGTTGGGGATGTGATGTAAGAAAAAGAATTAGAAGTGGGATTAAAATGGAGTTGGGAATTGAGAATCGGATGGGAAATTTGAAGTTTATGGAGGGCATTTCGGAGAAGTGTGATATCCAGAGTTTTCGACAGGAGGAGGGCCAGTACAGTTATACCAGTGCCACCAGGCACTGCCTTGCACCAGCTGAGCTCGGTACCTCCAACAGGGCGGCGCTTGGCCTCGACTGGCGGCGCGTTGGACATGGTTTAAGAAAGTAATGTTCAGTTGTAGCGTTCTAGTTTATCACTTGTGGAGGGGGCAAGAGTTCTGAACTTTCATGCTACCACACTATTGTTTGTAACGGATAAGCTGGTAACTATTTTCTTCAGTATTCTTTTGGCTGACCCCATAGAAAATGGTAAATTACACTTTACACCCTAAATTAGTAATTTATTTTCAATTATAGCCTCTTTTTGTGTATTATTTCGAGTTAAATGTTTGAATACACACCGAACTTTGCATAATGTCACGATTTACTCATTAAACTTCAAATTGCACCTCATTACTCACTGAACTTTATACATTTGCACTCCGTTACACACTGGTTAACTTCCGTTTATAACTTGTGCTTACGTGGATGATGGAATGCATACGTGGCTGTTAATTCTCTCCAAAATTAAAAATAAAATGCCAGCTCATTTAAATTACAATATCGAAACAAGGTAAATCTTCTTTATCTCCGTCTCATAATTCATTTCCATCGATAAGAAGCCAAGAAACTTTAAAACATCAGGAAAATGCCCCTGTTCTTCAGGTTTTTGAATTTCTGGTTTATGTTATATGTGACTCCTCACCCCCTTATCTAATCCTTGGCATCTCAGTAAATGTGAATGGGCCTTATGTTGAAGCTGAGAATATTAGCGTACAGGGTTATCAAATGACAGCCATTAATAAAAGTTCTAATGGTTTTCTTCATTCTCCCATTGCTCAGAGCCATTAACAGAAGTTCTAATGGTTTTCTTCATTCTCCCATTGCTCAGAGCCAACCACATCTTCATCATCCACCTGTTCTTCTTGATTTTCAGATATTAAGAGGGGAGATTGATCCAGTAGACATGAAACAAAAATCCATGGGAGGGAGAGCATTGATGGTAGATGTGTGTGACTTGGACGATTATACTTCTGCTGTGTGCGTTTTTAAAGATGAGACCAGCAGCAGATCCGTCTTTTGCCATGCTTTCTTTCCAGCAAGAATAACCTAGCATGTTCCAATTTGAACGGCTGCAAGAATTAAGCTTCGCGGTCCGATTGTGTGGTAAAATCGACTTGGGGGTTAGGGTTCGAAGGGAATTTGGGATTCAATTTGAAGGCTTGCATTCCTCAATTGACGATTTCGAATTGGAAGATGAGATTTTGGAGAGGAGAGGCTTTGGAAGATGAAATAATGGAAGAACAGTGTTTGGGGAGGAAGAGGCTCACGATTTCAATTGAATGTGGCTAAGGCTTGTTTGGATATTGTAATTTAAATGAGCTGGCATTTTATTTTTAATTTTGGAGAGAATTAACAGCCACGTATGCATTTCATCATCCACGTAGACACAAGTTATAAACGGAAGTTAGCCGGTGTGTAACGGAGTGCAAATGTATAAAGTTCAGTGAGTAATGGGGTGCAATTTGAAGTTTAATGAGTAAATCGTGACATTATGCAAAGATCGGTGTGTATTCAAACATTTCACTCGTATTATTTCCCTTTTTTATGTACAAAATTAAACCTCGACAAAGAATAAATCTACTAAGCGCCCTTATTTTGGCCAAAAAATGCATTTTCCTTTCAAATTATGTGGCTCCCAATTTTGGTCAAAAGGTTATGACAACATATGCAAAATTACGAAGCTGCCCTTATGGATTGGGAAAGTGAGCAGGTGAACATCATTCAATGAGGGGAGTATGGTCATTGTGTACAACTGCATGGCCGAGAGTTGCACAGAAAATGTCAGGAATCTTACTGTAGCAACGTTCAAAAAATTTCTACAATTTGCCCAAAATGGGAATCAAGCTGGGGCTAAAAATATGATTTTTAACTAAATAAAAAAGGGGCTAAAATTTGTAAGGCCAAACTTTAATATCTGTTATAAATCACAATAGTCCTTCATCAATTGAACTTAATAATACATTAATTTTATTTCTCCAAATAAAACGAACCCTAAACTTTCTTGGAATGCATTGGATTCAAATCCAATACATCACAAGAAGGAACAATTTGATGAAGAAATGACATTTTAGGTTGAACAATACAGCAGAGTCTTAATATATAGTCCAGATATCAAGCATTCATCAACAAATCAGGCAATCAAACTTGCATCAATCAAAACCCTCTTCATATGATCAACCAGTTCATTGATCTGCTCCCTTGAATGCAATGGTGATGGGTAAACACAAAGACAATCCAATTCACCACCTCGTACCGTGTCAAAAATGGCGATGGAAGGTCCAACTCCATGGATAGAAGCGCATCCCATGTAGTCCTCTACTCCAAGCTCTTTCTGCATTTCATTAGAATTATCGAAAACGGGATCCTCAAATACCGAGATGAATGAAGTTCTAAGTGATGATGATGCAGTTAAGCCAGGATTTTCAATGGCTTTGCACATCAAGAAGTTCAGATCAGCCATGTCTGAAAAATGTTTGTTGCATTTCTTGTAACCTGCAAAGGCCATGTAACTCTTTTTCGCCAAATCCCACAGGTTTTCAGTTCCTTTGACAGTGTGTATGTTGAGGATTGCAGAGTGGTAGAATCCTGAAACACAAAGTTTACACAATGTATCATTAATCTAAACATCGTCGCACTAAAAAAATTGGCAGTTTTACCTAAACAACGTCTAGTTTTGAACGAGGTCATCTAAAAGTGTTATCTATGTTTGGTCAGTAACACCCCTATTCATGTGCAGATGGGATTCAATTTTTTTTCATCAAAGGTGCTCAGTTCGACTCTCGTAGCTACCCATTAATAAAAATTGTCTCCGAGCCTAGGCAGTGAAACGGGTTTCTTACCAAAGTGGTGAATAGAAAGAGGTGGTTCAAGAATAGAGCGGCAATCGGTAAGAGTCATCACTCCATATTTCTTCTTTGTCTGATCAGGATTGCCTTTAGAAGAATGCGCCGCGATTAATCCAGCAGCTGCTAGAGCCCCACACAGTTTAATGCCTCTAGATTTGCAACCCTGAATAGATTTACAAAGTTGAAGTATTCTTAAAAGGAATAATATTTTTATCTAGACCTAAATACAGGATTAATTAAAGACTTACAACAAGAATCCTGTCCGTGTCCTGTGTGTTCATTTGTAGTCTCACAACCTCGGAACATCTGGGCCACTTCACATTCTTAAACTTCAAATTTGTGAGTCTCAATGAATTCACAGAATATCCCAACGTGTCCATGCCATGAACCCAAAATGATTTCTTTGCCAACCCATCTGGAATGAGATCCTCAATTCCCAAATTACCCTCCTTATCATTCTCTATTCCCTTCTGCACCTCGCCTTTCTCACCGTCCTTCGCCAGTTCCATCAGCTCCCGGAGCAAAGACACGGCCGTGGTCCGGTCGCATATCACAGTGAGAAACCGAAGCACGATAACACATTTTGCATCGGACAATGTGTATACACTAGCAAACATTACATCAATGCCATTAGATGGGAAGGAATTGGGATCAGACCATTTGTTGCTGTTCAGCTCATGCTCCAAGAGTAAATGAAACGGAGAAAGATTTTTAGAGTTTCCTTTGTTGTTTAGGTTTTTAAGGAGCTCTAAGGTTGATGATGGATCGAAAGATTTGATTTTGATAGGCGGAGCAGCCTCGGAGTTGAGGAATGAGAACTCTTTCGTTGAGGTGTTATAGCGAAGTTTGGATCCGAGGAGAGGGTGGCTACTTTGGAGCTTAGCAAGTACGCTGTGTAGAACCGAGATTACGAACGGCGGTTTAGTCATTTGCAACCCCAGCACAGCGACTCCAGTGCCACAAGTCACCGCGCGACACCAACTGTGTTCAGTTCTACCCAGTACTCGAGATTCAGGCTGAAACACTTTAGTCTTCTGATCTGTAGTCCCAGCCATCTCGTACTCGACGGTTGGGTGGACGGACGGACAGGGGCGAGGCGGCGATGGGTGGTGGTTGTGTGCTAGAGAGTATGTATTAAAAAACAATATATGTTAATACTTTCGATAAATTGAAAGCATGCATGCATTGGCCAATTGGGTGATGCATATAAAGGAATTGGGAATGGGCCCCAGTGTGATACAATGTAATCAGTTTAAAATGGAATAATTTTTTCCCAAATTCATGGCTAAGTATAAGGTAATGTTGAAGAGAATCGTGCCAACTGACAAATAGGTTAGTATAAAGGTTGATAATGACACGTGACATTCTATTATTGAACTATTTAAAACAGTCAATTTTTTCGTTCAATCATCTACTGCCACCTGCACTTTTGTCACTACATCGATGCCTTTCTAGTAAATTGGCATAATCTTGTTAAAATCATGTTTGAGCCACATTATTCTCCCAATAATGCATTTTAAATAGTGTTTTGATGGAAAATATATGGTTAAAAAAAATTGAATTTACGTGTAATATTATTTTATTGAAAACAAATGAGAATATATATATTTTAGAAAAATGGTAAGGATCAAGGATGGTTACGTGCCTTGAGTAAATTAAAGAAGCCAAAAAGTACATTTCAAAACAGTAACATAACATGGATATGACCCATATTTTAGGTATGGAGCCGAAAAGATCTTAAATGCCATTAAATTGTGGGTTTGACTAAAATCGCATTTTTCTCCAGTATGGCCGTAGCTCTAATTTGCCTGTGTATATTAACTACGACTGAGATGTAGACATTTCGATTCACCTAAACATGATGTTTGCTTAACCATTAATGGAGTGTTTGTTGCCCGTTTAAATGTAGTGAATGACTTATTTATTTTATGGAATTATCCATTTGTACAAAAAAAAAATATTTATAGAAGAAATACAGATACTCATATGGGGTGGTCCACATGTGAATTAAATATTGTCAAAAAAATGAGTCCCAACTATTTGTGTGTATTATGTAAGCTTTCTGTATCTTTTTCATCTGTACACGTAGCAATGTTCTTATTTTATTTATTAAGTTTTATAAATTCAATCAAAATCAAATTCATAATTACTACTCATTGTCGACTACCTATTTGTTTTAAAACATATTCATAGTTGATAAATAAGTTAGTAATACTCGTGAATCTCTCAAAATATATAAATCGTTTATAAATATGAGCAAACATTGGATAATTACTTGCACATAAAATTACGTCGTCGAAGCTTGGGCCGACAAGCACTTCTATCCAACTTTTGAAACTCAAAAGCTTGTTTGAGAATTGTTTCTAATTTTATTTAACTTATAAATATGTAAATGAGTGGTGAATAAGTAAATAATATTTTTTGATCTTACAAAATATATGGATAAAAAATTATTAAAATTATTATAAATAAGAGGCAAACAATGACTAGATTACGTCTTAAAATGTTGAGTTTTAAGACGTTTTAACACTCGACTATATGACACTACATAAATGTAGTCTCATCGGACCACATTTAATTGAGAATGATTTATATCTTCCATGGAGATCGTCCCATGTGATATGTGGTAAGTGATTGATATGAAATGATACGGCGATTAAACACCTCTTTTACATCGTTGAATCGAGCATCCCCTTATTTTTTTTATTTTTTTTTTCTTTTTATTTCTGAACGTGACGTTAAAGTGTCTCAAGAATATTGACCATCTTAGGTAGAATGTGCTTTCATTTTCACTAGAACAATTTTAGCCGTTGTCCAGTCATGTGAACATTAAATGCTGTATGTGTGTGTGTACGTACTGCTTCTGCATCTTCTCTCTAAGGGCCTCCTTTTATGGAAGCATGCTACTTCATTACTTTATTTATTCGTTCAAAACTTTCTCAAGTTTTCGTAATGTGCTCGTACATCCAATTTTATGAAGTTAGTTTTACTTTTTAGTTTGAATCTGTCCGCAACTTAAAAATTGGAAGGAGGCATGTTTTTATGTAAGGTACATGTTAATTTAATAACGATTCGGACGTTTGACATCACTGGGAACTGATTGTGTAACTATAAAAAAATATTAGGGATTTAATTGATTCTTTTTAATAGTTGAGGACCAATTTGATAATCCAGCAATAGTAGAGGAATGATCAAGAAAATGAAAGCGGGTAGATGCAATTTATTTCAAGAATTCATTGCAACATGGATTGAAAATCATGGCCAAAACGAAGTTTGTCCACTGATAGCAACTTCATCATGGACCGCACAATGAATGCTTTGCTATGTGAATTGAATTAGAATTATTCTGCTCTTACTGAGGGTCGGTTCACAAATGTGTTATCGACCCTCACAATGAGGTGGATCCCGAGCCGATCTCGTTGATTAAAAAATTGTTTGAATTTTTTCCCACCCCTTCCATGTGTGTATATGTAAGGTGTCTGTAAAAAAAATGTCTGTAAGTGTAGCAAGGTTCATTGAATTAAGGTTTATCTGGTAGTGCTTTAGTTAAAAAAGAAATTAATAATAATAATAAATTATTGCCAAAAGTGATTATTTTTAAGTGAACGATAAACTTAGGTTATGTTTGAACCCAATTTTTTTGGATGAATAAATTTTGTAATTGTGATTTTTGGGAGTGAATTTAAAAA
>CAIGRH010005426.1:0-15350 GCA_903798295.1 Fraxinus nigra | reverse complement strand
CATTCTTCCATCTCCCTGTAGATATGACACTCCAAAGCTGCACTACAACTACCGCGTTATTATTTAGGCGTAATCAGAAAGCCCAACCACAAATTAATCTACAACTTTCAAATTAAATTCTTCAGGATGTTCTAAAGGAGAAAAGTGTCGTTGCATTGTGGTTGAAGTAGGAGCAACTTTGCATGACAAAAAGTTTGACCAGCAAGCTACACTTGAAACGATGCTTGTATTCTCATCGGATATCTGAAGGTGAGTCATTGGATGACCACTTAACTATGTGCAAAGAAATCATGGCCGATTTGGAGACATTGGAAGTTAAGTATGACGAGGAAGTCTTGGTGTTGATGTTGTTGTGTTCTCTGCCGCCATTATATGTGACTTTTATATATATTATTCTCTATAGTCGGGATACTCTCACCTTGAAAGAGGTCTATGATGTCTTACTATTTAATGAGAAGATTATGCATCTTGCTGGAGGATCTGGGAATCACGATGACGGCTTGATTGTGCGTGGGAGAAATCAAAATAAGAATCTTAGCAGAAATATGAGGGGCAAATCGAAATCTAGACATGTTGAGAAAACATGTCACTATTGTAAAAAAATGGGCATATTAGAGCTGATTGCTATGCCTTGAAAAACAAAGATAAAGTTGCTGGTGCTATTGAGAAAGGGAAGCAACCTGCTAACACAGAAGATGATGATATTATGGAAGATGAGCAAAGTGAAGGAGAGCTTCTTATGATTTCTGACGTAGATTCCAAACCTTGCAAAGAATGAGTTCTAGACCCGACTTGTACTTCTCATGTGTCCCAACAAGGACTGAATTTCAACATATGAAGGAGTTTCGTGATGTACGTGATTATGGAAAACAACGCGCTTTGCAAAATTGCTGGAGTTAGTACAATCAAAATCATAATGTTCGATGGGGCGATCATAACACTTACAAATGTAAGACATGTTTTAGAACTAAAGCAGAATCTCATATCTTTGAGTGTACTTGACTCAAAGGGTTATAGATACACTGGTGAATGTGGAGTTTTAAACGTGAGTCGGGGTGATCTTGTTGTCATGAAGGGACATAAAAACTCTGCATAGATGTACATTTTGCATGGTATTACAGTAATTGGGGATGCTACAGTTTCTACTTCTTCTTTAACAGATGAAGTTACAAAACTTTGGCATATGGAACTCGGACATATGAGTGAGAATGACATAGCGGATCTGAGTAGAAAGGGACTTCTTGATGGACAGAAGATCAATAAAATAACTTTTTATGAGCATTGTATCTTTGAGAAACAGGAACAAGTCAAATTCATGAAAGGAAGACGAAATAACTTGAATATATCTAGTCAGATCTTTGGGGACCGACCAGTGTCCCTTTAAAAGGAGGCCATTATTACTTGTTGACAATGATTGATGATTTCTCCAGAAAAGTTTTGGTATTTTTCTTGAAGCATAAGAGTGATGTGTTTGGGATCTTTAAAGAGTGGAAATCATTGGTAGAAAAGCAGACTGAAAAGCAGGTGAAACATCTAATCACGGATATTGGTTTGAAGTTTTGTTCACATGAATTCAATAACTTCTACAGAGCTGAAGGCATCTTGAGACACTTGACAGTGCCTAAAACTCCTCAATAGAATGGTGTGGTAAAACTGATGAATAGAATTTTGATGGAAAATGTTCGTTGTATGCTTTCAACTTTTGGGTTACCTTAGACTTTTTGGGTTGTTACTACATCTTGTTTTTTGATTAATCTCTCACCCTCAGTTGCCATTGATAAAAAGACACCAAAAGAGGTATGGTCTGGTAAACCTTCTTACTATTCTAATTTGAAGATTTTTTAGTGTTCTGCTTATGCTCATATAGATAATAGGAAGTTAGATCCTAGGTTAAGAAAATGCATCTTTCTTGGGCATAAAATCAGGTGTGAAGGGATATAAATTGTGGTGCAAGAAAGGTGGTTGTTAGTAATGATGTAGTATTTGATGAACTTGCTATGGGGATTCTGATAAAATTAAGAAGCAGAATTATTCAACTCAGGTAGAGTTGAAAATTGGTTCAGAGGAATAATCAGATGTTGCGAAACAATCTACTACTGATCATTCCAGTTCGGGGTTAACAGATAATAATATCTTGCCTACTTTGCCAACACTACCAACACCACAGTATTCTATAGCCAAGGATAGACCTCGTAGACAGATTAGACCTGCACAAAAGTATGAGAAAGCAGATTTGGTAGCTTATGCATTGAGTGTAGTTGAAGACATTGATTCCACCGAGGAGCCTGTTACATACTCGGAGGTAGTCAGTTGCAATGATTCTAGCAGATGGATGATTGCCATGTATGAGAAAATGGAGTCATTGAGTAAAAATAACACTTCAGACTTAGTGAAATTACCTAGAGGTAAAAAGGTTGTTCGCTGCAAATGGGTGTTCAAAAAAATGAAAGGCACATCATGGATGGAAGATGCTAGATACAAGGCTAGATTGGTGGCAATGTGCTACGGTCAGATTCCAAGTGTTGACTTTACAGATGTGTTCTCATCAATTGTGAAGTATAGTTCCATCCGGACTTTACTTGGAGTGGTGGCTAAGAATGAATTGGAGCTTGAACACATGGATGTCAAGATAATATTCTTTCATAGAGGACTTGGGGGAAGTATCTACATGTAACAACCAGAGGGGTTCATAGTCTCCAGAAAAGAAGACTATGTGTGCTTGTTGAAGAAGTCATTGTATGGACTAAAGCAGTCACCAAGATACTAGTATAAGAGGTTTGATTCATTCATGACTACTTATGATTTCTTCAGATGTAATTATGATAGTTGTGTGTACTTCAGAAAAGAAGATAGTCGATCGACTACATATTTTTTATTATATGTTGATGGTATGCTCATAGCAGCCAAAGATAAAGTAGATGCCAAAAAAGTGAAGTTTCAACTCTATAAGGAATTTGATATGAAGGATTTAAGTGCAGCAAAGAAGATTTTTGGTATGAAAATCTTGAGGGATAGAAAAGCTGACATATCGTATTAGTCAGAAGGGGTACATTAAGAAGGTGCTTGAAAGATTCAATATGGTGAATGCGAAGGCTGTCGGTACTCTCTTGGCTGTCTACTTTAAATTATCATCTAACTTATGTTCTCAGTCAGATGAGGACATTGATTACACGCCTCGAGTTCTTTATTCCAGTCTAGTTAGTTCACAGATGTATACTATGGTTTGTACAAGACCTGATTTGGCATAATGCAGTTAACAAATACATGGCAAATCCCTACAGGGAACATTAGAAAGCAGTGCAGTAGATCTTTAGTTACTTGAGGGGCTCTTTTAATGTTTGTTTGCATTTTGGTAGAAATTTAGATGGAGTCATTGGATATATGGATTTGGATAATGTAGGGGATCTTGATAAGAGGAGATCACTTACAGGATATGTGTTTACTTTTGGAGGCAGTGATAGCAGCTGGAAAGCTACTTTGCAAAATACAATAGCTTTTTTTACAACAAAAGCAAAATACATGACTATTACAGAGGCATTTAAGGAGGATATGTAGCTGAGATGATTGATTGGTGAAATCAATGAAAACTTGTAGGTGTCTACAGTATTCTGTAATAATCAGAGTGCAATTTTCTTAACTAAAGATAAGATGTTTCGCGAGAGGACTGAACACATTAATGCGAGGTATCATTTTGTACGTGATTTGATTGCTCGTGTTGATATTGTAGTGAGCAAGGTTGATACCAAGAATAATCATGTTGATATGATAACAAAACCATTTCATATTGCTAAGTTTAAATATTGCTTAAACATAATGGGTGTTTGTCATTGATTTAGTTCATTGGGATTTGTTTGAAAGAAGAGGATTGGTGTTTACTTGGAGATGTGTCTTGAATTCCTTGTGATGAAATTTGTATTATTGTGGAGATTTGTTGTAGTGTGATCCAAATTCCATGTTATTTGGATTTGGTAGAATAAAAGAAGTCTAAGGAGTTTGGATTTTTAAGAGTCTAAATTAATGAAAATCAAATTTCATCATTGATTGAGATTTTGATATCGTAAACACAATTACTATTGATTTTACTGAATTTTTCTTATCTACCCGTGTTTTTCCTATATTGGGGTTCTACGTAATTCTTGGTGTTTATTTTCTTCTTGTTTATTTAATTATCGTTATTATATTGCGATCTAAAATTCATAACACCTTTACTGTCCCCGAGACCTCGCAAACACCTACACCGACATATGCACCCGTTGACGCACCAGCTAACACTCCTGTTGACGCACATGTTGATGTTGAGACCGACCTAGATGCCAATTAAACAGAGTCCTAAATTGCCCATGTAGCTGCATTCGGAGGAGACGTGTACCGAAGGCCAATGAGGAGGAAGAATCCAAGTCTCTGGAATCAAATGTACCCAAGGACGTAGAGGCATAGGACTCAAAGTTCCTAGAATCTAACATGAAAGCCACGATTAACAAGCTTGAGAAATTTATCTCAACCGTCGTGGAACTTGTCTGAAAGATCTTAAAACCGACCAATCTGACGAGCAATGCCTGAAAAACGCCAGGAGGTTTACGAGAGCGCAATAGAGGCAATGCTGAAGAGCTTGGGAGATGTCTCCTTAGGTGACTTCTTCAAGGCCAATGTCGATGTCAGTGCATTCACCACAAACATGTGTGATAAACACTTTAGCAAAGTGATCGAGCCAGAATTTCAGAAGTTCGATGACTGGGCTAGAGGCATTTCCAGTGACTGCCTTGGCAAGATTGTTAAGTGCTCAAACACGAAATAGATGTATAAACTATAAATTGCATATGGAGGGTGGAACTTGAAGGTTCTTGATGTATAATTGTAGACCGTGTCTGGGCCTGATTAATCCCTGATTAAAATAACAAATTGGACCGTTTGAATGTGTAACGGTCCAATTTGTAATTTATGGACTGACTTATGTCAGTCCATTATTCTTTTTATACCCTTCACTTTTGAGAAAGTACATTTCACATTTGTTGGCACAAAGGGCAATTATGAGATTTTCCTTCAGTTCTTGGGTTCCCCACATGGCGGCACTGTTGGTGAAAATGACCTAAGAATTGATTCTCAAAATTCCATAATCCCTCCCAGAGAAGTCCGTAATCAGCTTCTACAAAGATTAAAAAATCAACACCATAGTTACCTTTTGATTTCATGAATTTTTTTGAGAGATTATTTTGAAACAGTAAATTGTGTTGGGATGAAAATATTTCAAATTCCTCAGTTACGTGCTTCAAATCTTGTAACCATTTTGACTCGATTCAACTGGTAAAAAAATTGAAGTTCGCGAATAAGAAAGCGTTGAACCGCTTAAGCGGTTAAACATGGTTGTTCTTGCAAAACCTAAGAAGCAAACAGGGTTACCTTCATACTCAATACTTCATTTGGAGGTTGTTCTTGCACAAAGTTTTCGAGTTGTAATAAATTTTGCTCAAGTGTATACCTGGTTCTGGATTTGGACACTCAGTATGTAGACTATTAATTAAACTCATCTGTCCATTGATATAGTAGTCACATAATAAGCAAAATTCTGTTCATCATACCTTCACTTGTATAAACCCTTTTCCATTCAAAACTAACCAGAAACATCTGTCATTAAACTTGCTTAATTAATATCTCAAAAATCAAAGTAAAAGTACTTTACGAAAGCGTTAAGTACTTTATTTCATTATCAGAACTTGTTGCAGACATGATTTTAGATCATGCGAAAAACTATCTTAAGAAAACTTTATGAGTTTTGAATCACACTTTACGCTAATCTAGTCCAAGTTGTGAACTTACGACCTCTCTTAGAGGCAAAAAGTTTGAATATATTCTCCAGTCTTCTTGTTTTCATTCCCCTTTTCTGGTTTCATGGTCAGTTTAGATGGGATATCTCATAAAGTGCCAACATGGCGCCAAGAGCAACTAAGCTCCTGATTGGAGCTTCATCCTTCGTAAAGATAAATACGCCAAGAATCTGTAGCCAACAACCATGGCTACCAACACAGCTATGTCAACATAACCGTCATCTATTTTGATCCCATTGATAGAGTCACCTATGTGTTCATATTGTACCTTCAGAAGAAGTTTGTAGGTGTGATAGTTAAAGGAGAGGTGGCGAAGCCATGATATGAATACTGGAACTTTCTGCGCCACAAAAACGCCACAAATTATTATATCCAAGCTGTAAATATTTGCAGACTCAAGCTAGTGACATAGAAAAAAGTTATCTAAAATTTGCATGCTTACCTTGACAAAGTACCCACCAGCCAACATGAAGGTCATTACTGTGACAGAAGCTAGAGTTGTAGCCCTTTTCAAATCCATCATGGTTGCACCAATAGCTAGCCCAAGTCCCTGTTATTTCACACAAAATAAACATTTTTGTGGGAATTGTTTATTTTTTAAACTAGATTGATCTTGTAAAATTGAGAAAGAGGGTACCTGAGCAGCTATAATACAGAGAAAAACTGTTAGCATGGTGAGGAAAAATGAACCAACTTCCATTCTTAAGCCAGCCATGAAATATACAACAACAAGAAATACAACTGGCAGTAGAAGGTCAAGTGGAAGGTCACTTGTGGTTCTGGCCATAAAATAGGCACTTAATCTATACATGTCAGCTGCACGTTCCTTGCTCAGCATCGCTCTTTCTTGAGGAAATGCGAAGATAGCTGTGAAGACGGGAAAGAATCCCCAAAAAACAGCAATGAAGAACAGCAACCCTGCCTGCAACATAATTTTCTCAGTATATTGGATCATTAACCCTAGGCGAAGAAAGCGTTGATGAACAGCAATACCAGTACTTTTTGTTATTCTTATAATCTATCCCATTTTGCCTTATGGTTTTAGGGGTACTTTCCCCAAATTTTATCTGTAACCTAGTATATATAACATGAAGCAGTGTCCTAGTTCTGATTGTGGCAAAACACTGTGCATGTTCAATAAAAAAAAGTATAATGAACAAGATTAAGTCTTCTTTTTCGTCCCTATTGTCCAATCCTGTACAGTCCAATCTACAAAATAGGCCATTATAGGAAATTTTACCTGATCTTGCAGTTTGGCAGTGCTGTCACCACCAGATTGCCACCATAGCAATCCAAGGACAGTTGCGGTAGCTATAACTTGAGTAATTCTTAACCAGCTAAAATAATCGTGTCTTCGTTCTTTTAGTCCTCTCCTGACTAATATGGAATACTGTTCACACCAACTTGCTCCCCATTCTCTTTTGGCGGAAAATAATTTGGTCTTGATTTCATCATCAATCAGTATAGGATCCATAAGTTTCTTCTTCTCACTTTCAGCAACTCTTGTCTCATAGGCCTCCACAAGATACTGCTTCAGAATAAAATATGATAAGGTAACTAATAACTTCATGATTGCTTTATATTTTTCGTGAACAATTTGCAGTGTCATTCTTACCTCGTGGACCACTGCTGGAGCAGGCTTTCCGCCTTTCGTCTCCGTTTCTGAATTCTCCATATGCACCTTATCTTCCAATTCGGATGGGACAGAAATATCAGTGACATTTCCATTTGCAAGGTCAAGCATGAATTCTGCAGGGTTCATTGCAATGAGGGGAGCACATCCTATGGATGAAAAGTAAACCATTGCTTCTGATGCCTGTCCAAAATAAAGCAAGCTTCCTTTGCCAAGAAGAATCAACTTGTTAAACTTGAGGAACAGTCTGCTAGACGGCTGGTGGATTGTGGTGATCACTGTTTTGCCAGCCTACCATAAGATTACTATAATTAGAAACAAGGTACCTCCAAAACATTTATAGTTGCGTATTGAACTTGTTTTATTTGATAATCATGGTACTGATTCAAATAAATTGAAGAGAATTTCCGTTTCAGATGCATATACCTCAGCTATGTCATGTAAAGTATCAATAATCCTCAAAGCAGTTGTAGAATCCAAGCCAGAGGTTGGTTCATCGAGAAACAAGAGAGACGGGTTGATTATTATCTCATTTCCAATGCATACGCGCTTCCTCTCTCCACCAGAAACTCCCCGAACAAAGGAACCACCGATCATAGTGTCTTGGCACCTGTAAACATACATTCCTCATACATCAGCTTTGATAATGAATTTCTCGATTTTTCTGAATTTTACTGGCAGTCCTCTGTTTATAAATTCGAATTTCGAGTATGGAAGTGAACACATAACATAAGATCAAGTTCTTCAACAGGTAATTGGATTTGGACGTTTTAAATAACTGTCTAGAAGAATGAAATTGAGAAATATTTACCTCTCTAATCCTAGCTCGTCTATAACATCCATGGCTCTTTTCTTCTTTTCCTCCTTTGTCAATGTCCTTGGAAGTCGTAAGAGAGCTGCATAAGTTAATGTTTCTTTTACCGTAAGGTGAGGAAATAGAACGTCGTCTTGAGTCACGAACCCTATCCTGCCACACATTTCATGTCATATATGTTATAAACTTTGATCTGATACATTAACAAGTGAACACTATATATGCATCTAAGATCAAATGCTGAACAAGTATATCAAATTTATCAGCACAAAGTCACCTTCTTTTTAGGAGCTTTGAGTAAGGTCGATCGTTGTAAGTAATTGAACCGCCTGGTGCGGACTCTCTTACTCTCCCTCCAAGTAGACTCAGGAGGGTAGTCTTTCCACTTCCCGATGGTCCCATCAGCGCCAAAACATCGCCTGGATTAGCTGAACCAGTAATTCCATTTAGAATATCTTTTTCCACTGTCGATGTTACTCCTTTCAGAACAACCTTGTATGTCACATCGGTAAACTGCACAATTTAGAAGAAAAATCATTTATCACGTGAGTAAAAATAAATTCATTTAGTATACTAGGTTGTCTTAGCATAGCTAGCTCAAAAACAGTACTTTTAGCTTTCCATTCGCCAATAATACGTGTTCCATACCATTTCGACCACTGAAGGTTTTTGGTTAGAGATATTGAGTAGTTGAACTATGTAATGTATCCCAACTCATTTTTTTTCTTCCTTATTCTGTGTTTTTGTTTGTTAAGGAAAGTCTTGTACATAAATGCCATGTAAAATGAAATTCTGTACAAGACTGAACCTGACATGATAGCCATGTTAGCGATGATCTCTAGATAAACCTCCATCCTTCCCTGTTCAAATAGATTGTATCAAATCAATTAAGTCTTTTGTATGGAACACGGATTTAAGACCAGGTTTACGCTTTCCTTATCAAATTAAGAAAGAAAGATAAGTGTAGTCGATGAAGTTACATTACCTTGAGGTAGATTGGTAAGGTTGGTTCGGTTTGAATTTTCTTCTTATGCAAGCCAGCCTCAAGATCTTCAGCTGTAGTACGAAGGAAATACGAAAAAGGAAAAAAATGAAACATCCTCTGCATTGGAAGAAATGTAACTATCTTTCACCAAAAATAGCCTAAAAGAATCAACCCTCTTCACTCTTGGGATACTTATGTTACTATTACCTTTTGTACGTGTCCACATTTGGTTTCCATGTAAGACTGTCCACTCCATTCATTTGGACACTTCATTACGATTTTGAGGTGTCAAAACTTCACTATAACTTTTGAAGTGTAACCGTTGCCCCTGTTTGATGCACATTAAAATGGCCTTTTCCATTTGTATAAAAGAAGAAGCAACAGAACTTGGCCAGTGGGTCTCACGGTGTATTTAAATATTGCAAAAAAAAAGACGGGCCCCACATGCTTGTGTGTTTATGTGGTGTACAGTTTTTGTACACCCAGCAGAATTCCATTAAAATTGAAAGAATGCATTTTTTTTAGTGAAGTGATGGTGAATATGTGGTTGGAAAAAAAAGAAGAATTATTGATGTGATAGAAAATATTATTTTATTAAAGAACGTGTGATTAAAAATGAGTAGAAGAATGAGAATGAAAATTATAATGTGGCTCAAATAGGGGCAATATTTTGAAACTTCAAAATTTGAGTGAGATCGTCAAAATTCTAGTAAGAAACAACTAAAGAGTACGAGACAACAAAGTTTGTTCCAATATACTTTCTATAGGCTATTATTTGCCAATTCCCACCAAAGTAAAGCCTAGAGCTCATTTCTACGAAAGGGACCTACTTGTGATCTAACTTCCTTTAATCTACAATAATTGGGGACAAGTGTCTTAAAAATTTATAGTTTTCCCTTTAAATGTTTGGATTAGTGATAGCTTTGTCTCTCCACCACTTGCATGGTTGGCTCACTTTCATAGTTGGTGGTTTCGATTTCCCATTCTTGACTTGGAGCACTACTTATCTTTAATACTCCATTATTTGATGGGTACCCTTCATCGGCAATCAAATACCACTAAAACAAACAATGCCCGAGTGAAACTCATTTTTTCGCTAAGGACCACTAGTACAATTTTCATAAATGAGTAACTACGAGACTTGAACAAGTGAAATCTATATGATCTAATACTATATTGAATCATATTATCCAAAAGTAGCTGTCGTTCCCTCCGAGGGAGGCCAAAAGGGGAAGGTGTACAACAACTTTCTTCATAAATTTCAAGAGGTATACATAATGGTAGGACTAACGCTCAACCTAAAGGTTTTGAAATCAAATCTAGCTTTTGTTTCGATTCTTTAGGGTCGAACTTATCACTTCTAAAATATAATTGTTGCATAAAATAAAACTAAACATTATGAAGCACGAATCCGTCTCTCATTTTTTTTCTTCTTGTTCTATAATTATAAGTTTCACGTGAGCGTTCCGTTAGGTTCATGAATTGGGAACTTGCTGTTACATTGATGCATGCACGAGTTTGTATCCAAAAAAAGTTCTTTTTTCTTCTGTAGCCTTTTCTCTTCTCATACAAGACAAGAACTAGTACCACAAATTGGTACGGTGAGTCATGTCGTAGGATGCCGGCCAGAGGCTCGCATGGCAGCGACATTTCTCGGCATCGACAAACCGAGCCCAAAGCCGGCCTCTCGATAACACGCTTTTGAAATACTAGCTTAGCTTATGACATTCATGAACAATTTTTTGTCTGTTGATGGCCGTTAATTAGCTTACCCTCAGAACAGGGCAAGGGGGTAGGGGTGGGGTGGAGTGTATATGACAGGAGATGACAAAAACACCCTCCTAATGTAAACATTAGAAAATATGAACCAGAAAAGCTATGGGGTGTTAGGTCTTTTTACTTGAATTTAATGCATACGTATGTGTATGGACCAGATAGAAAGTAGCAAGCGATCTTAAAATTAAGTATTTCTGATATAGAAATTAATTAACTTAGAATTAAGTGAAACTTACGAATTTCATCATCACTAAATGGTTTCAGATCTGCAATCTCATCTGGTTGCATGGTAAAGCCGGTGAAAGAGAACGAGAGCCCTAAGCTAGCGCTGGACGCCCTACTCAAAGCGGCGCCACTGCTGACATCATCAAGGTCAAATTTCATCTGAGCACTTCTCGACTTCCGAATGTGTGTGTTCCTACCGATGCTCCGCCCTGGAGAGGCTGCCGCCAGCCGCCTGCTGGATTTCCTCGACAGGTTGGAACTACTCTCCGGTCCACCGCCAACGGCTGCCTCACTCGATGATGGCATTGGAGACTTCATTGCAGCTAGTGCCGCAGCCATTGTCTCGACCAGCTGATCGGATTTTGTTCGTATTAAACTGGTTGTTGGGTTCGCTTTCTCCATCATTATCTGTTATCATCAAACCAAAACTTGGATGTTACTGCAAGCAATAATGCAAGCTAAAGTATGTAGAACGAAATTGATTCATCCTCTGTAACATCTATCGATCTCGAGATTCATTTAGCATAAGCTAATAATACGAACTTGATTAATTAAATAATTGGATATATATATACACACACGCACACGCAGACCTTGAAAGTGTAATGAATGCAAGTGTTGGGAGGGAACACTATTATAAGCTCTCAACAACTTTCAAATGAAACAACTCTTCCTTTTATAAGGGAAATTAAGAGGGTTTCTAAAGTTACAAAAGTACCCCTAAGCTTTTTAATTATTAACAAATCTGCAAAATTCTACATTTTTTTGAAAAATACTTGACTATAATAATAAACTCTGACATTAGGATAAAATTCATAAACCATTGTCAATCAAGTTCGACCATAAAGTTGGGTTAGTGGCACATAGCTCACTCACGATGTTACATACTGAACAACTTTGATCGATTTTTCGATATCAAATCATCGTGGTAATTCTAGTTAAATATGTTTGGTGCACAATTTTTGTACAATAAAATACTTGTGTTGGGAAATTTTATTGTTCTATTTTTGTGGAATTTAATCAAGTCTCTTCGTCAATTTGGTTACGCTACGAGTCCCTATAATAAAACTTTTTAACATTTATTGACGTAGTGGAACACAGCTCACGATGTTACGTATAGAATAGCTCTCCCTGATTTTGGAGATCAAATCATCGTGACAATTCTTCTTAAATTTGTTCGGTGCACAATTTTTCCTGCGTTGAAAGAAGTATCGAAATTAATGCAAATTCTGAAAAATACTTATCAAGATATGCACGAGTTGGAGAAATTTCGTTGTTCCATTTTTTGTGGAATTTTATCAAGTCTCGTTATCAATTTTGTTAGGCCATGAGTCTATAATAAAACTTTTTAACATTAATGAATTCTTAACCTTATTAGGTGGTTTTGATGCAGCTAGGGTTATCAAATAGTTGAAGATGACAGGGGACATGGAAGATGGAGGAACAATTTGAGGCCGTTGTTTGATCTTAGGTTGCCTCTTTGCTAGGGCATCCAGTTTGGAGTTTTGCCATATCCAGTGCTTAGCTTACANAATGCAAATTCTGAAAAATACTTATCAAGATATGCACGAGTTGGAGAAATTTCGTTGTTCCATTTTTTGTGGAATTTTATCAAGTCTCGTTATCAATTTTGTTAGGCCATGAGTCTATAATAAAACTTTTTAACATTAATGAATTCTTAACCTTATTAGGTGGTTTTGATGCAGCTAGGGTTATCAAATAGTTGAAGATGACAGGGGACATGGAAGATGGAGGAACAATTTGAGGCCGTTGTTTGATCTTAGGTTGCCTCTTTGCTAGGGCATCCAGTTTGGAGTTTTGCCATATCCAGTGCTTAGCTTACACTACTCCTTTTTTTTTCTTTTTCCTTTTGTTTCTCTCTTCGAAAGTCGATTTTTGGGATAATGTCGGAAATGATAATTTTGAAGAATATTTATATTAACTCATCACGATGTGGTCATGATCACGTCATCGTTTAGAATTTTGGAGGAATTTCTTGTTCTTCTCAAATGTTTTTATTTGATTTTTATGCTTTAATGAATTTAGGATCCGTTTGCAGACTTCTACCGCTTGTAGAATAGCTTTCTCAAGAAACTAAACACTTCCATAAAATCATTCAAAAATGTTCAGGGACACATTGGACCAATTTTCCCTAAAAACTCTTCTATATAATTAGTGAAACGAATTCAAAAGTTGCTTTTGGACATCAAAAACTCAATTTGATGTTTTAAAAGTCATGCCAAATGACTTAACCTCATAAATAACTTTTGATTTTTTTAAAAATCAAGTCAATCGGACCATTAGTGGAACACGAACATGTCCAACTATTGTAGGGTTCGAGATTGTTTCACAATTGCAAGCTGTCGACAGCTGAAACGGGGTTTGGGCATTCTTGAGTGTTTTGACAATACAATCTCGTGGCTAAGTCACAAGAAGTCGTAAATCTATTCAAGTACTGTGTACTCAGTTTTCAACTGAGTTTGTTTTCTTGTGTTGAAAACACAGCTCTATAGTACAGATTTTGAATGATCACTTTTCGAAATGCCAAAAACTTCTTCCACACACAGTCCACTTTAATAGAAAATGACTTTGGGCATGTCTATATTATTTTTAAAAAATATTTACAAATTTGAGTCTCATTTTTGGAAAAAATATATTCTGTAATAGCGACTTTTTAAAGAGAATTATTAAAAAATTAGATTTACGCATAAAATAATTTTATTGGAAGGATATATGATTAAAAATAAGTGAGAAAAATGCTCAAATGGGCTTAAGAAAAAAAGGTGCGGAAGGTCCAAAAGAGGCGGTGCCGTCCAAAGGCAACTGATAGGGACGGCGGCGAGTGGTGGGGATCGGCGCTGGATACAACTCAGTGACTCGACGCAGGTTCGCCATACACGTGGTACTAAATGTATCTATTACTTGCTCTGATATCTTCCACGTGGATTCAAGATCACGAAACCCTGATGATTAGATAGTAATTAACGAGAGATTTTTTTAGCTTTTTCTGAAAGTGACATCTGCTTTAATTTTCCAATTTTATTTTAATCACATTGATTATATGATTGTCCTCACAAAGGTCCACTTTTTTTTTTTTTTTTAGTAANAGGCAACTGATAGGGACGGCGGCGAGTGGTGGGGATCGGCGCTGGATACAACTCAGTGACTCGACGCAGGTTCGCCATACACGTGGTACTAAATGTATCTATTACTTGCTCTGATATCTTCCACGTGGATTCAAGATCACGAAACCCTGATGATTAGATAGTAATTAACGAGAGATTTTTTTAGCTTTTTCTGAAAGTGACATCTGCTTTAATTTTCCAATTTTATTTTAATCACATTGATTATATGATTGTCCTCACAAAGGTCCACTTTTTTTTTTTTTTTTAGTCAAAGAGAATGGTATTTCGTGGTTAGGTTAGTTGGTAGAGAGAAATGATTGAAAAATAAAATACAATAATAAATTAAGGTTTTTTTTTTTATCAAATTTAAAATCGATTAAGATGAAAAGAAAAGAAAACGCTAAACGAGACATTATGTTTAGTCGACATTATTTGACAGATATTGAAGAGTGGTTCGACTCCGCACCATTAAATACGAGTTTAACTTGTAATCTACTCTGTGTTTTTATGACAAATTTGCTTTTATTAGCGCCAATATAGTTTTATGGAAGCGAGCAAGTTTTGGTTAGGCATCATTTCAGCCTATTTCTTAAAGAAAAGAAAAACCCAATGACTAGAAAATAGAAACTTACATAATAATTCAACAATGATTAAGATTTGGAGGAAAGGAAATAAAAAAAAAACAATCATACTTACTGTACATCATCTTTTATATTTTGTCACGTGACAATATATGATTGAACGGGTTTTAAAAAAAAAAGGTTTTTCACTCAATCATTTGTTAGTAGTTAAGATAATGTCAATGATGATATATAAAACAGGGTATACGAATGACATTATTTATTAAAAAAAATGAACAATGCTATACAAACAGGGAAAATGAACAGAAATTTGCAAACAGATACACTTGGCAGCGATTCATTGGGAGATGGAAAATTTAAAAAAAAAAAAACAGACGAATCACATATCG
>CAIGRH010005403.1:0-11121 GCA_903798295.1 Fraxinus nigra | reverse complement strand
GGACAATTGGACAGCTTGGATTGTAGATCGTGATCATTGGATTTCGTGAATCAGCAAAGGAGTTTGCAGAATTCATCAAAGGTATTATTTCTATCACAGTTTCTATCTAAACATAAAGCAGATCCTTGTTTGGGAATCGAAAATGTGTTTTACTTCCGCTGCGCATGATTAAGTAGGTTCCGAACAAATTGTTCATCCACATGGTGTGACTAGAACACACATTGTAAATGGGAATGAAAATTTAGTTGGCAGAATTCTAAATAGATCTTCTGAATGGAAGAAATACGTGATCTGGAATACTTACTCTTTAAAGGGAGTAGAAGCCGATGAATATGCTGAAATATTCTTCTCATGGTGATCCTGAATTTCCAAAAAAAAAAAAGAAATTGCATCTCGTCAAAATACATCTACTTCAACATATTTGATTTTGGTCAAAGGAGTTTTATCAATTGGACAACTGTTGGGCTGTATGCTAACACCTTTGGGTAAATCACAATGTTATGAAGTAATGGAGAACGGCAAGTGGGTAGCTGACAAGTAGATTGAAGTGTAATTCTGTTATTAAGTAGGTGTATTGGGTAGTCTGTTATTCGGTTAATTCTGTTAGCCGTTAGGAGACGATGTTGGGGCCAAGTAAGAAGTTAGTTGGAGAATTGCAAATAAAGGCTATCTTGTAATTGATGTAAAAGGGCATTCGAGAATTAATACAATTTCTCAGTTTCTTCTTCTCTCTGAAATTCTGATTCTCTATATCTCTTCTTCTTCCCTCTTCTCTGAAATTCCATCTCTCATGCAACTTCATAACATTGGTATCAGAGCTTTCGATCCTCGGAGATGGCGGATGGTACGCGAGATCACAGAAGGCTGGAAGCACTGGTTAAAGAAAATGATCAGCAAGGTTGGAATCTGCGATGTCAGAAATTAAAAGCATGATCAATGGCCTTACGTTGCAACAAAATGAGTTGAGAACTCAAAATCATGTTCCAGAGGTGGTAACTCAAATGGATAGCCATTGGGGTCTGGGCAATTATTCGACAAAGCTTGATTTTCCAAAGTTTGATGGTGATGATGTGGATGAATGGTACCGTATAAGGTGGATCAGTTTTTTTTACTGGATTGTACTCCTGAAAACTCGAAAATACAGATGGTTTCGATGCACTTATGCGGTGATGCAATGCATTAGCATAAGGCATACATAAAAACCAAAGGAAGAACACCTGCGTGGGAAGAATATGCGACTGCTTTGCAAAGTAGATTCGAGGAGAAGGCTTATCATGATCCTATGGCAGAGTTGAAGAAACTCAAGCAAGTTGGCACTCTTCAGGAGTATCTTAAAGATTTTGATTTGTTGCTAGATAAATCCCTACTAAATGAGGATCAAGCTGTAAGTTGCTTTCTTGCTGGCCTTAGGTATGAAATAGAGATGTCTGTGAGAATGTTTAACCCAAAAACTCTCCAAAATGCTTATGCACTTGCTCGGATTCAAGAAGCTTTGTATAATGATCCTTTTACCAAAACAAAAACCATTTCTGAAATCCCCATAACCAAAACACTTACAGAAACTACCAATCCCCATCCATAGTCAGAACATCCCAAAATGCCACACTACCTTCTGTTGTAACCTTCCCTAACAGAAACCAAAATAACCTATCCTCCACTACCCAATAAACCAAACTTTAAACCAAAATCTTATGACACGTCTAAGAAACAAATGGAAGAGAGGAGGTTAAAAGGCCAATGTTTTTGGTGCAATGAGAAATTTGTGCCTGGTCATAGTTGCAAAAATAAACAGATTAATATGATCACAGTTTATGATGATGAAGCAGAAGATGATGAAAATGAAGAGTACACTACAGCAGAATCTGAAAAAAAAAAAGACAGATTACAACTGGTAGCCACTCCCCAACTTTCTTTGCATGTCTTGCAAGGAACTTATCACTACAAAACCATGAGACTTAGAGGAGCAGTGGGAAAAAAGGCCTTATGTGTATCGATAGACTCTGGGAGTACCCATAATTTCATTGATGTGAGAATTGCTAAGAAGCTTGGTTGTGTGTTGGNATGAGAAATTTGTGCCTGGTCATAGTTGCAAAAATAAACAGATTAATATGATCACAGTTTATGATGATGAAGCAGAAGATGATGAAAATGAAGAGTACACTACAGCAGAATCTGAAAAAAAAAAAGACAGATTACAACTGGTAGCCACTCCCCAACTTTCTTTGCATGTCTTGCAAGGAACTTATCACTACAAAACCATGAGACTTAGAGGAGCAGTGGGAAAAAAGGCCTTATGTGTATCGATAGACTCTGGGAGTACCCATAATTTCATTGATGTGAGAATTGCTAAGAAGCTTGGTTGTGTGTTGGAATCAGTGGCTGAATTGAGGGTATCTGCAGCTAATGGTCATGAATTAGTTTGCAATGAAGTGTGTAAAAACTTTGAATGGTCGATGCAGGGACAGAAATCCAAAGGAGATGTTTTAGTATTGCCTCTTGACAATTATGATTTAGTACTTGGCATTCAATGGTTGGCAGAATTGGGAGATATAATGTGGAATTTTAAAAAATTGTTGATGAGATTTTGTATTGAGGATCAGGAGTATGTGTTGCAAGGTGATGAAGTTGGGGGATGCAATCTTACAACTGTCTCACATGAAAAAATGGATAAACTACTTTCTAAATCTACTCAATTGGCAAGGGTAGAATTTTGTAGTTTGATAGTCAATAATTTGGATGTTGTTCAAGTTTCTGGAACCAAAGAAAAAGAAGCTGAAGGGGGAGCACCTGTTCTTATTCAGAAAGTGTAAGCATAATATGAGAATTTGTTTAAAGAACCTAAAGCACTTCACCTCACCGAGGACATGACCACATAATTCCATTGAAAGAGGGCAACCAACCAGTTAATGCCAGACCATATCGTTATGGTGCCCTGCAGAAGGATGTCATAGAAAAAATGACCCAGGAAATGTTGGAATCAGGAGTGATTCAACATAGTTCCAGCCCATTTAGCTCTCCAATTGTGTTGTTCAAGAAGAAGGACAACTCATGGAGAATGTGCATTGATTACAGGAGCCTCAACAATTATACCATTAAAGATAAGTTCCATATTCCACTTATTGAAGAACTATTAGATGAATTGAAGGGAGCAGTCATTTTTTCGAAAATAGACCTGAGATCTGGTTATCACCAGATAAGAATGTATCCTGATGATGTGTATAAGACAGCATTCAAGACACACGAAGGCCATTATGAATTTTTAGTAATGCCTTTTGGGCTTACTAATGCTCCTTCCACCTTTCAAAGCTTAATGAATCAGATTTTTAAGCCCCATCTAAGGAAGTTTGTTTTGGTTTTTTTTTTTATGACATTTTGATATACAGTAAGTCTATGCAGGATCATGTATGCCACTTACGAATTGTGCTTCAGTTGTTAAGGAATAACACACTATTTGCTAAACTAAGCAAATGCAGTTTCGGAGCTACTCAGGTGGAGTACTTAGGCCATATTATTTCTGCAAAAGGTGTTTCCACTGATTCAAAGAAGGTGGAGGCTGTTGTTAATTGGCCAGTACCACAAACCTTAAAGCAGCTACGTGGTTTTTTGGGTTTAACAGGCTACTATAGGAGATTCATAAAGGGTTATGGTAAAATAGCACAACCTCTGACTGCCTTGTTGAAGGAAGGAGATAAAATTCAATGGAACTCATCAGCAGACAAAGCTTTCAATAGCTTGAAGCAAGCTTTGGTCTCAGCACCAATACTAGCATTACCTGATTTTTCACAAGTCTTTATTGTGGAAACAGATGCATCAGGAGAAGGAGTTGGTGTAGTACTAATGCAACAAGGTCATCCACTAGCTTTCATTAGTAAGGCCCTCTCTTCAAAGCATCAAAATTTGTCAGTCTACGATAAGGAACTCTTTGCCATTCTGTTTGCAGTGAAGAAGTGGCATCATTTTTTAGTTGGGGGACATTTTATAATTCGTACTGATCATCAGCCCCTGAAGTTCCTTTTGGAGCAGAAATTGACAACTCCTAGTCAGCATACATGGCTAGCTCAGTTAAAGTCTTATGATTACGAGATCGTGTACAAGAAGGGTAAAGAGAATTTGGCTGCTGATGCACTGTCAAAGCTGCCATATTAAGAAGTTTCGTTAAGAGCTTTATCTGTAGCGGAGACTAACTTGTTTGATAAAATTAAACCTTCCTACGTACAGGATTCTGCATTGCAACAAACTATTAAAGAAATTCAGGCTAATCCTGGAAGTCATTCTAATTTTACGTGGCACAATGATCACTTAAGAAGGAAAGGAAGGCTAGTGGTGGGACATGATCAAGAGTTGCAGCAGCATCTACTATCTCTTTTCCGTTCAACACCTTTGGGGGGTCACTCAGGAATTCATGCTACTTATCAACGTTTAGCTACAGTGCTATATTGGAAAGGTCTCTGGAAAAATGTTAGAGAGTTCGTGAGAAATTGTCAAGTGTGTCAACAGTACAAACCTGAAAGCATAGCAAGTCGTGGATTGCTACAGCCACTTCCTGTACCAAAGTCTATATTCACCAATATTAGTATGGACTTTATCGAAGGACTTCCAAAGTCAGGGGGTAAATATGTTATTATGGTGATCGTGGATAGACTCTCGCAGTATTCACATTTTATTGCTCTATCTCACCCCTATACAGCCTCTACAGTTGCAGCTGTGTATGTAGAGAATGTATTCAAATTACATGGAAATCCCTCTTCCATTGTAAGTGATAGAGACCTTGTGTTTCTAAGTACATTTTGGCAGGAGTACTTCTCTTTATAGGAAATTACATTGCATCTTAACTCTTCTTATCACCCTCAAACAGATGGCCAGATAGAGGTGGTTAATAGATGTGTGGAATTTTATTTGAGATGCATATGTAGTCAATTCAGTGGTAATTGGGTGAAATGGTTACCTATTGCTGAATATTGGTACAACACTAATTTCCATTCAGCTTTGGAAATGACTCCCTTCCAAGTTTTATATGGAATTGTGCCTCCATTACACATCCCATATTTTCCTGGAGATTCTCCGAATGCAGCAGTAGACTGCCTATTACAAGAAAATGAAGATCTAATACAGGTATGCAAGGCTCAACTTTATCGTGCTCAGCACAGGATGAAGCAACAAGCAGATCAACATAGGTCTGAGAGGACATTTCAAATTGGTGACTGGGTTTATATCAAACTACAGCCTTACAGACAATTGTCAGTCTCTCGTAAACCAGTTCAAAAGTTTGTAGCTAAGTTCTTTAGTCCTTATAAGGTAGTTGATAAAATTGGTAAAGTGGTATACCAATTAGAGCTACCTGCAGTAGCAAGAATTCACAATGTTTTTCATGTCTCTCAACTTAAAAAAGCTTACGGTTCATCATTCCAGCATATTCCCTTACTGAACTTTTTAGGTGAAGAAGCAAGTGTTAAACCAGTTGCTATTCTGGAACGGAAGCTTGTGAAAAGGGGTAATGTGGCTACAGTGAAGTTGTTAATCCATTGGAGCAATTCTTCTCCAGCTGATGCTATGTGGGAATTTGCTTCGAAAATAAGACAACGTTTTCCTGAGTTCTCCCTTGAGGACAAGGGTTCTTGAGGAGGGGATAGCTGTTATGAAGTAATGGAGAACGACAAGTGGGTAGCTGACAAGTAGATTGAAGTGTAATTTTGTTATTAAGCAGGTGTATTGGGTAGTCTGTTATTCGGTTAATTCTGTTAGCCGTTAGGAGACGATTGTTGGTGCCAAGTAAGAAGTTAATTGGAGAATTGCAAATAGAGGCTGTCTTGTAATTGATGTAAAAGGGCATTCGGGAATTAATACAATTTCTTAGTTTCTTCTTCTTCTCTCTGAAATTCTGATTCTCTGTATCTCTTCTTCTTCCCTCTTCTCTGAAATTCCATCTCTCGTGCAACTTCATAACACACAACTGGACTCAACCTTTTAATTTGCCCAATGGTTGTACTCATTTTGTGGAGCATCATCTGGCTGCTTCCTTGCGCATTCTGGTGTTGGCTTATGCAACTTTAGTTCAATTATCTTTAACAGCTGAGATGGTGCCACGTGGTAGCTGGTAGACATTAATATGAGGTTTAATGGGCCATCTCTTTTAAATGGCTGATGGTCGTCTCATTTGCATGATTATTCTAGGGTTTTTCTCGAGTAGTGCCATTTCTCTCTGTGTAAAATCCTCTGGGTTTTCTTGTGTTTCATTTCTGATATGTTCTTGGTAAGATCTTTAAATGGAGAGTAGTGAAGATTGTTTATCTGCGTCTTGGTAAGGAGCTCTGATTACTTGATGTACTCTTGAGAGAAAACTGATATTCTGAGGGCGGTTTTGGTTGATACTTTGGTTATTGATCTCTGTAATTGTACTATTTAATTGTGCTAGTGGATTTAGAGCATTAACCATATTCTATGGATGTTGAATGTGCCGAGCAGGCCTATTTCACTGAACATCCAGGCCTTGGTGCAAAACAAATCTGGTGTCATTACTTCTCTGTTTTATGTTTTGTGAAACATCACAATAAGCTGAGCAACAATGAGAGAGAGAATTTGGTTGTTAATATAGTAGTGACATTGGAAGGAATCCTTGTGTTACATACAATTTTCATAAAATAGATTTGTCCCCGCTGTGATACAAGAAGACTAATGACGTGTGTCTCCCATGATATAACGGTTAAAAGTAGCTGGCACCTTATTACTATCTTTGGTAAATTGAGAATGCTCACAATTCTATTATCGAGCTAGAAAAAATTATCGAAGCTACTTGCATTCATCATATTTTACTGCAGTTTTAGTGTGATTGTGAATGTTATAAAAAAAATTATCTATTTGTTTCCTAACATTAGATTATAGTTTTGTGTGCTTGTTTTGGTTTGATAACTTTGCCAGCTATGATGTTGAATATTGGAACATATATGATCTCTAAATAATGAAAATAGTGTACTATTAGATTAGTCAAAGCTTGTTGGTGTGAAACTTGACATTTTCTATGCACGATGCTCATGTTTAACATTTTGAGTTGCTGATTTGATTCAGTATTTAGGAAATAGTTGAACATAGTTTATAAACTCAAATAACCTTCATAGTATGAATCCATAAGCTTCATGGTTGAGTTGTGACGGGGAATATTGAGATGAGTATGGATTTCATGAATGATATCAACTTGTGTGAATTGTCTAAAACCAATGAGACGAAGACAAGGTGAAAGTTTTAAGTTAGAGATTAATTTTAGAAATTAGATGTCTAAAAGAAAATGGGCATTGCATTAATTTTTGAGTAAATAAAAGCATTTTTTCGAGCCTGTATAACTCGAGTGATTAAGCCTGTAAGGGTGGTTGAAAATCTAGTGCCCTATGGTCATTTGACTTGAAAGTCATCAAATTGACATGATTCCAAATTTATTCATTAGCTAACCTATGAGGTTATCAATCGCCACTGATTTTGTCGAAAAATTTTGAGTAACCTTATTAATTTTTGAATTCCAGGAGCAACACTAAATCGCTAACCCTTTCTTTTGTGGTAAATTGTGACTTCTAAGTTATTTTCTATAACACATAACTACTTTTAAACATAGTTTATTCATGAAATCTTCTTAAAATAGTTCCACATATGATGTTCATAGACATCAAATAAAAAAAACATAAATGCTGCATAATCGAATTAAAAATGTTAAGTCACCGGCATCTCCATAACATTTTGCATCATCCTCTACCATCATCCACGTCCTAGGCATATCAAATCAACCTGTAAGAGGGGAATTAACCCATGAGTTTGAAATTCAATAGATATCATCAGTGTATTTCGTTATCAAATTAGAAATTTCAAAATGTAGATTCATAACGTCGCACGTAGAGGGATTTTCGGCAAAATCCAATTTCTATAATATTATCATAACACATAGAGCCGTAGAATGATCATTCAAACTATAGTAGTGCCAAAGCATTGTACCTGGAGGTACCAATTCATTCTAACTTTTAATGAAAAATCATAATTTGAAAACAAAATATACACTTGCACCTATACCTACCTTCGTTTAAAAGCTTTTGAAAGTATAAAGTTGGACGATGGTTGTTGCTTCCCGAAGGCACCGGAACTTTTAGAAGTCTTCTCTTCTCTTATTTTTTTTTTCTTTCTTTTGAAAATCTTTTTCCTTGATCAAAGTGTGCACTTCCTCCTTTACACCCTTGCTGTTCTTTTAAGCTTTAGTTAACATAAAGATATTTTTTGAGAGAAAATAAGAGTAACTTCGGATCTGAGAGGATGTGTAGTTTCCTTTTTTTGTAACCTCCCTTTTAGTGAAAAACTAAATGGGAGAGTTATATTATCATTAATCTTGTTAAATTGAGTCTTTAACTAGGAATTTAAAGAGTTTTAAGCCCATAAAAAAATAATTCTTATAAAAAGTTTTATAAAACAATTACATAATAAAATTAAATTAAGAAAATGAACTATTCATATGATTGTAACTTATCTCTATGAATACTCACTAATAAAACAAATATTTCATTCATGTAACTTGGTATAATTGTTCTTAATGTGCATCAATAAGGAGTTTATTATTTTTTTCAAAGATAATTTTATAAAATGCTTTATAAAAACATATGCATGGTGATTCGAACCTAGGTTGCCTATATGAAATATCATGCAGATGACCATTGTGACAACTTTGTTATTCATTAAATCTTTGTAATCAAATATACTTAAAATTAATGTCTAAAATTATTGGGCTTATAAATAACTTATGGCTTGTACTTTCATAACATTAAATGGGCCGAGCTTCCATAGTTCGTTTCTCAAATGTCAACCAAATTACGAATATAAAATTCGGGACATTACATAAGCAATCAAAAATAGAGGAGAATATCGACTTGTTGAAATGAGAGCTTGTAATAGTAAGACCTATCCAATCTAAGAGAGGGTTAGGAATAAAATTGAAAATGTTAAATTAGGGATACAACCTTGGGCAAAATAAAAATAACTGAAAAGTATAAGTTTGGGGGTTTGTATCTCTCGAGTGAAGTAAAGAAATATTTGACTACTATGAGTCACGTTTTGAGCCATTCACAATCTTAACACACACGTCAAGTATGCACGTAATCGGTGAAGATTGATTAGATTTTGCACCGTTGTAGTTATTCATTTTGTTTATTACTAAATTCCAATCTTGAGACACGGTAGGTTGTCAAACCATGTTTTGTAAAGAATTAAGTTACAGAATAGTTCAAGTTTGTGAAAGTTGATAAATGCATTTTACATACTTATTTCATGCTACAAACACCTCTTCCAACTGCAACTTCTTCTACAGCTGCCGTAACTGACCTTGTCGCCTATTCTGATTCTGACCACTCTAAGAGAAATTAGGGTGCTTCCTCCATCCTAGCTTGTAGGTTTATGAATGTGGATTCATTTGTTGACGTTGACCCATTGTACGAAGTGCACTTTTTCGATACCTTAAGCTAAAATCGGACAATTCTTTGTGTTGTGATTTGCTCCACACTCCTCACAGCTCGACTTTTTGGTTTGTGCAACGTTATCTATCTGTGATATACTTTTCACCTTATGGAATAATGAGTCTATTTTTGCTTTCAAGGTTGAGTAAGCATCTACCTCGTATACACCTGGTACCTTTGAACCACTCGTTCTGAAACCCACATTGCTGAAGTAGTTGCCACTGTCTCAAATAGTTTCAATGCGTCACTAATGGTTCTAGTTGATAATGAACTATTCGACGAACAATCCATCATACTTTTGAATTATGGAAGTAATCCCACATAAAAATATTGGACCTGGAATCCTTTGCTAATATTGTGATGAGAACACTTCATTAGCATGTTCTTAAATCGATTCTATGCTTTATAAGAAGATTCTGATTCATTTTGGCGGAAAATAGATATGTCATGCTTTAGTTTTCTACTTTGGCCGGTGGAATGAACTTGGTGCAAAATTTTTGAGCTACGTCATTCCATGTGTTGATGTTGGCAATAGGTAGAGAATCCAACCACTCCAGTACTTTACCACATAGCGTGTGTGGGAGCAACCTTAATTTTATAGTGTCATCTGAGATACCCTGATATCGAAAGTGTTGACACATCTCCAAGAATCGATAGACATGTGTATGTGAGTTTTCTTCAGCTCTGCCATAAAATTGGCATCCATTCTGGAATAGATGTATGACATTGGAGTGCCCAGACGAAGGGTAGCCGATGCTGGATTGACTTTGGATGATTTGCGGCATCATGAAATCTCCAACCAGCATGTTTCCGTCATCAATAATTTCCTCTTCATTAACTTGAACCAATTGTTCGTTTTGCACATTAGCCATTTGTCATACTTCTCTTACTTTTTTTGCCTACGATGGAAGGTGCGTTTGATTTCTGGATCAACTGTAATCAAGTCACCATCTGGCGACCTTCGCATACAAGACCTTAAGAAGAATCAAAAGTGGCACTTAGATAAATTACTTCAAAAAATAACTAGCTAAAACAAAATAAAAAAATTAAAGTTCGAATTAGTGTTAAGGTAAATAGCATCAAAACTAAAATCAATCCCCAGAAACGACACCAAAAACTTGTTCACGAAAATATATTTCGGATAAAAACCACCACAAGTGTACGATTCGTTAACAAGTAATAAAGTGGACTTATTAAGTCCGAGTATTGTCCCACAAAGATGGATTAGTTCAAATTTTACTATCGTGGCCTTAACCGAAACAAAAATAAAATAAGTTATTTATTACAAAGAACTTAGAGCAAAAATAATAATGTTGATGCAATTATGAGTGATGAACTAAACGAAATGAAATTTATTTTAAATGTACGTCAAAGTTTTCTTATGAATAATGATTGCACTAGGATCACAAATCTCTATGTAATATTCCTTTTAAACATAGTTTTGCACTTTGACAACACGATTGAAATATTGACGAATCAATGCTCCCAAATTATTTAACAATCTCTCGGGTAAATTCAAACATATTTTGATATATGATCCGACTATTTCTCTATGACGGATGTGAACGTACAAGAATGCATGTGTTTTTATGAACACTTAAAAATTCAAATAGGGCATAACGGTATATGTAGCGCCCCGAGTTCT
>CAIGRH010005398.1:0-13580 GCA_903798295.1 Fraxinus nigra | reverse complement strand
ACGATTCTAAGAGCTTTTTTTTTTGTTCAAAAAAGTGCTTTTTTCTTTACCAAAAGTACAAGACACTCTAAACAAATTTGTTAGTTCGTTACCTCAAAACATACGTGTCTATTTATCTAACCTTGTAGAGTGTAAGCCAAGGACACATGGTTGCAGAAGTGTTTCGGGCTTTACTAATAGTTAACGGTGACAAGATATAGAGTATGAAAATTTTATTATGCTAAGAGCTTGTTTGTGAGAGATTTTTTAGAAATCATTTTATTTCAAAATAATCTTCAACCCACGTTTTATGAAATTTTACTTTTTTTTTCTTGCTTTTAACTATGCATTCTCCAAAAAAAATATATCTCTCAAACAAGCTATAAATATGACAGATGGAAGGGCTCCAACTTGAGGCAAAATATCCAATACCACATAATGACTAACCCGCTCGCCCATCATGGCCTTTAAAGTTAAACGACAACAATTAATCATATAAAAGAAATTATTACAAAACCAGTCTTGAATTTATTAAGAATAAAAATCAATGACGTGTTATTGCTACAACTATCATCTGTCACTTCGATCAAAGATTGTTACGGTATTTTCTACTCGTAAATATATTGGATCAAAAGTATTATCTAATCTTGAATGACAAATAGTCCTCCACAACAAACTCATGACGTGTGCATGTGGCTTTAAAGCACATATATGTACATTGCGTGCAACGTTACATATAAACTACAATACGAGTTATTATTTTACTCTAAGGTTCCGTTTGATTCGCATTATTGTAGAATGAGAATGAAAAATATAGTCGTTATTGGGCCCCACACAAGAGATAGAAAATCAAATTTGAAGACTTGATATGATGTATAACGGTCATATTTCTCATTTTTAGTAAAANGGTGATTTTTAAAGTTCAGTGACCTAGTGGAAACGTTTTGCAAAGTTTAGTGATCATTTGAGTGATTTTTAAAGTTCAATGACCCTTTGGATGCATTGCGTAAAGTTCAATGCCTATTTAAGCAATTCACTCCAAAAATCAGGTGTACCATATCCCCATCCCACAACCCACCCACACTTAGGCTCCGTTTGATTCACATTATTGTAGAATGAGAATGAAAAATATAGTCATTATGGGGCCCCACATAAAATATAGAAATTCAAATTTAAAGATTTGATATGATGTATAACGATCATATTTCTCATTTTTAGTAGAAAAGAATGGAAAACAAACGGGGGCTAAATTTGAAATTCATTCCTTATATTAAATATCAAACAAAGACTAAAAAACCTCAAATTCCCCTCAGAAAATATTGGCATCTAGTGCATTTTAAATCACTTTAGTGTAAGTTGTGACCTCTATGAGGGCCCACAAAAATTGATCACCTCCCAAGTCTTTTGTCCATCCTATATATGAACCACTTCAATTTGTTCACTTCCAACTTTTTTTTTTCCCTTCTGGAAAACACCAAATGTTTTTAACGGAAAGTAAAAACGGCATGCATGAAATTCATGCATTCCAAGAAATCTTGGCTGTTTTCTTGATAGTTTGTCTCCCCACCTGATTTTCCATATGAGGGAGTGGAGGGTTACTTCCTCAATAGCTTTCTTTTGCTATATGTCATCATCAGCTATAAATTTGTGTTCTTGCTCTACATTCTTCTCACACAAAATCTCTCGATTTCTTTTCGGCGTAAGTTCTTTTCTTCGGAGGAGTTGAGCCGGAGAAATTTGAAAATGGTTGGAGGAAAATTCTTGCCTTTCTTGGCTATGGCTATTGTGCAATTAGGGTATGCCGGGATGAACATCTTATCGAAGCTTGCCATGGACTCTGGTATGAACCCTTATGTTCATGTTGCTTATCGACAAATATTTGCCTCTGTATGCCTCGCCCCGTTCGCTTATTTTTTGGAGAGGTAACTATGCGTGAACTAGCATAAATTGTATATTTGTCAATATTTTTTATTTTTTAATATGCATGTTCCCATAATGCACGCAGTTCGTATGGAAATTAATCGTTAATTAATTAAGTGGGCTTTGCCTTGGCCCTGAAGAACATACCATACACGTGACTTTTTTGCATTTTATTCGTTACAAGAAATATCATTGCCTTTTTGGATGATCATCGTATTCGTCTTGTACACGGCACTTGTAACTTGCATACATACATAAATAACACACTTAATTAATCTGGACAGGACAACAAGACCTCGAATGACACTATCAATCTTTTTCCAAATATTCCTATGTTCCATATTCGGGTAAGTCTAGGGTTATATTTTGTTACCTTAATATGTACAAATGTTGAAGTAGCCATGGCGATCGAGCGGAACTGGGCTCGTGGTCAATTCGACTCGACCCTTGATGGCTATGTTGATGACAATAATTCTAAAGCTCTCTCTATACAAATTACAGGGTCACAATGAATCAGATCACATATTTTGTTGGACTGAAGAATTCCACTCCAACCATTGCATGCGCATTGACAAACATTAATCCCGCGGTCACATTTGTCATGGCTATTCCTTTTGGGTAATGTATTTACACTCCCTCCTATTGCACTCTTCACTAACATATAAAATTTCCTGACTATTCATATCGACTGCATACGAATAAGAGATCAAGTACGATAAGATTTATCAGTTTTTATGTCGAAATCAACCGACCTCTATTCATTAATAGCATGTATTTAATACGGTGTAATGGGATTCTCCAATACATATATTCAATCCCTATCTTGGACTTGGACTTTGACATTTTTTTAAATATATATTACGTGTCGACTTTCTTGTGTAGATGATAATAACAGTATCTCGTACCTGTCTTGATATATACGTATGTGTATGTTTGGCAGGCTAGAAAGGTTGGGACTGAGAACAAAGGGAGGTCAAGCCAAGGTGTTGGGTACCCTAATTTGTGTTGGTGGTGCATTAATGTTGTCATTTTACCATGGACATGTGGTGAATATAGGTAAATCAAGTGTTCATTGGAAATATGCAGAGAAGACAGGAACCAAGGATTCAATCAACCATGTTAATTTGATTTTGGGCCCTTTTCTTCTCCTTGTTAGTGCCATTTCTTGGGCTATTTGGTTAATCATCCAAGTAAGCACTTCGTTCTCTCTTTCTCGTATTCGATACAACCGTACAATGTCGGATAAAATTTAATACTCTTAACTTGGACATCATTAACACTATAACATGATATCCTCGAGTATTTAGCACGTGCTCATAGGCGCACCACCTTAATTTTATCTAGACGAGAATATTCCAAAAAATATTTTACCATGTCAATTACTGAGAACATGCACCATCCGGTTAACTCGAGTAAAAATAGTTACTTTATGAGAATTGAGACTTAGCCCCTGTTTGGCCGTCATTTTTCTCAAACTCATTTTCAATCCCACATTTCGTTGACTCACAATTTTTATTACCACATATTTCATCAACTATTTTTAAAATCTACTAAAACTTTAATTTTAAGTAAAACCAAACAAGAACTTAATAAAATGAACTCATGAAATAGGGCATGTAAAGATGGATTATAGTTAGATTAAATTAGTAATTATTAGTTATCGTTGTTATGCAGACAAGAGTGTGTCAGCGATATGGGGCTCCATACTCAAGCTCAGCAATAATGTGCACAATGGCAAGTGTTCAATGTGTGATTTTTGCATTTGGCTTCGAACATAACTTATCAGCTTGGTCATTAAGCCAACCCATTAGGCTTGTTTCTTCCATCTACTCGGTAAGATATCTAATGGTCGACTTATTTAAGGTCTGTTTGGATCAAATTAAAATCTTATTTTAATAATTAAAGTCAAACAATCAATATTAACCACATCTTATATGGTTCCCACAACTTTTCAACAACACATTTCAAAAACTTTTATCACAATCTACTAAAAATCTAATTTTAATCCCCACCAAACACCTTCTTAATTATCAAAGTTAATCAATGTTATACTGTTATTTTCACTATGAGATGAAACGAAAATTAACATTTAGGGTGTGTTTGAACCACATTATTTAGGAAGAATGTATTGTGCTTAGTAACTAAATGAGTCGAGAAATAAGGACAAATGGTGTAATGTGAAACAACTTTGGTGACTAAATGAATCAGAAAAAATTACTTTAAGACCAATTTGAGGTTTCGCACAAATTTCAGTGACCAATTCTGAAATTAACTCTAATGTGAGTTATTCATTGAGCTTTAATTGACTTCGTCAAAACCGGTCCTTATGTCTACATTGATTAGTTTGACTAATGAAATTTGCAAACTAAAGTTACCGACTAGACTATCATGTCAACTATTACCATTTTTTGTTACAGGGAATAATATGCTCGGCAATGGCATTTTGCCTAATGACATGGTGTATTAGAAAGAAAGGTCCTCTCTATGTCTCGGTGTTTAGCCCTTTGCTGCTTGTGATTGTAGCCATTCTCAGTTGGGTTTTACTTGAGGAAAAATTATACGTTGGAACGTAAGTATATCTCTACTTTTTTTCTTTTTTTTTTAATCAATAGTCGAGCTAGGAATCATTGGGAAATTATTCTAATAAATTATCTTTTGTGGTTGATTCAGTGTTGTTGGAGCATTCTTGATTGTTGTTGGACTATATAGTGTTCTATGGGGGAAGAAAAGAGAAATGAAGGCCAATGTTCACAACATTGAGCAAGATGAAAAAATTATAGCAAGAAATGACAGAGAAATTACTGAAACAAATGGGGAAATTATAGCAACAAATGGACAAATTGAGGAAAAAATTGAGTTGGAAATTACTCTAACTTGAGCACAAATCATCAACCTTGTGCAATATGCCTAGTGATATACATAGGGGAAAAGGACTTGATCGTTTTACGAGAATTTACTCGAAAATTTCATAATTTGTGTAACATGAAAAATCAGTTGAGTGAATATGGATTCACGACATATCCTATGTACGAGAAATTTCTCCTCGGATTTTCTCTTTGCATGTATTTTATTAATCAATAAATCATTTTGTATATTTGTTAGTAAAATTCGAAGTTAAGTAAATGATGCATGAGAACATAAAGTTCTATTTGGTGAGCTTAAAAACTGAAGTCAAAGTCAATAATTAATTTTAACTACACATTTCGTGGATTCAAATTTTATCAGCTTTTATCAAAATGTATTAAAATGATGATTTTCAACTACACCAAACAGAAGTTAAATTACGTTCTTGAAACAAGAAATGAAGTACCAAAACAATCTAGAAGAGCCAAAAATTTTGTTGAAAATATAGAAAATACGGGTGAGCAATATTAGATAAGATGTATGGTTTAAAACTGATTGCAATAACACGTAAGATTGTAATGAAATGTGAATAATTTTTATTGACTCGATTTTTGGTTCATAATCATATGTAGGAGAGATAGGCGAGTCGTAGTATGCTTTTGTTTGCCCTAATGAGTTGTGATGATAAAAATGAGTCATCTTATTGACGAAATAGTTAAGACTAGGGACTTTCTATACCTAAATGTCAAATGATAGAAACGTATAAGGACTATTAGGACAATTTACTAAAAACAGTAAATGAAAAAGTAAACATTTATTCAAATTCAAAGAAGGGTCTATAAAATCTCCCGTTTTAAGCATTTCTATAAGAATATTCGGTCTCCCAAGGGCAGCCTTGAACAAGATCTGCCCCTTCTCTTCTTCCCAAATCAGTCTCCTTTTTTTATTTTTTTGATCACGTAAGAAATCAAATTCCTCGTTCAATTTCATATATTTTGCATCCATATGATATATATATATATATATATATATATATATATGCGTATAATATGTGTGGGAAATTGTAGATCTGGATCTGTTTAGTTTTTGTCGGATTTTTTGGACTGGATCTGCTTTCTATCTGTTCGAATTTGCGTTGTAATTCTCTGATCTACTTTTATATGATTGAAATTTGATTGATTTATCAGTTTTTGTAATTTGATATTGTATTTGTTCTTTTTGTAGTGTTACGTCGTTATTTGTTGTAATTTTTAGTCTAAACGGAAACGAAATAATTGATAAAATAGTAAATGCTTTTTTTTTTTGTCAAATGCGATGTTTTAATGAATGTTTTGTGGATCTTATATATTAATCAAGTCTTTGATTGAATTTGATATTTACGAATTGAATTTCTAAAGTTGATTGAATCAACTCCCTGAGTAAGTCGGCTATAGTTCTTATATGTTTGATTTTTGATAAAGATAAAGAAATTAAATAATCAAATGCAAACTTCAAATTTTAATGTTTGGAAAAACGAAAAGCGAAAATAAGAAACAAATTTGTGAAGGATGCTCATATCTAGTCAATGTCTGATTAGATCCTCAATTCATTATATACACGGACAAGCTTGTTCTGTGCTTGAATACCGAATGGTGAATACTATTGGTTGATCCTTGGATTATTTTTTCAAGGACACACCTATAGCCATGGCTGTGAAGTTCTATGCTGCTATCCTGAGATTGGTTGAGAACCATAACATGTCTCATTAAATAATTATTCTCTTCTATTTTTAAATTTAAATTTGTTGGCATTGAAATCCTTATCCCCATAAGAATCGATCTTCTGGGGATGAATGGATTTTATCTGAAGGCCTTGCAGTCATTCTGCAATGAGGGTCTTCCGATTCTTCCATTGTTGCTCATTTGGATTATTTTCACTTATTCTTTTGAGATCTCTTCTGAATTTCCTGAATTTAAGACTAAGAAAGCTTTACCAGCATTGAAAGATTGCCAATGCTAGTCGGATTCCTTTTTTTTAATGCATTGTCAATCTGAATTTTATTTTTGGGTGTAACAGGCAAACAAAATGGGGTTGTCTTTTACCAAGCTTTTCAGCCGTCTGTTCGCCAAGAAAGAGATGCGGATTCTTATGGTGGGTCTTGATGCTGCTGGTAAGACCACCATATTATACAAGCTCAAGCTGGGAGAAATAGTTACAACCATTCCTACAATTGGTATGTCCCCTCGTATATATATCCTTTAAGTTTGATCCCATAGTAATTTGGTCCAACTCTTAGTTTAAAAAGAACAATATTTAGCTGCTTCTTTTTAACCGATGTAATCCATATTGATGGAATAACTTCAAATATGGATTAAAGGATCTATATGGGAGAAATACTTTCTCGGTGTGTTCCATACTTTAAATTTTTTGACACATCTGTTATGCCCTTTTTGTTCCATCTTGTCTGTGTGGCGTGCATGACTAATTGAGAGAGAAAGAGAGGAGAAGAGCACCGGCAAAGAAGATGTTGCTTGTTTTTCTCGTAGCTTGTCTTTCTACATTTTTATTTCTATCTGTTCCAGCTCGTAAGTTGGAATGTTAGTGCAACTATATATAAATCCTGACATAAAAAGGTTTGATAAGCTACTACCCCCAACCAAAAAGTAGACAAATAAATAAAAGGGAAAAAAAAATATCTCTATGCATGTGCCAGCAGATCAACACCTATGCTACTGATAGTTGTAGGACGTAGGTAGACTGAGAGTTTATGGCTTATTTTTATGACCAATACACCAATTTAAGCTGTCAATTTCACTAATTACTTATAGTCTTGTTTAACAGTTTTGACAATAGATATCATCATATCAAGTTGTTAACTTGTTTTATGTTTGACATAAAGATTCTAGGCATGCTGTTATATGTGTGCTCTCAATAATCACTCGTAGATACAATGTGCCTCGACCCCCTCTTAGTTACAGAACTTATTTGTATTTCTCTCCAGGATTCAATGTGGAGACAGTGGAATACAAGAATATCAGCTTCACTGTCTGGGATGTTGGGGGTCAAGACAAGGTATAAGATGTTATGTACCTTATTTTTTTACTTTTTCAGAATAGGCTAATGTAATAGGGTGCCGATTCGGCTTGTAAAAAAGTCAAGTGGCTTCCATTGCTAAAATGTTTCAGCAAGTAATAGGAAGAACATTGTCTACTAGTGTGATCTAAGTCTTATGTTATTAAATTTGTTTTTGATTTTGCTTTTGATGTTTTTCATGGTCATTTGGTACCCTTGTATTCTATCGGTAAGTCAACTGCACTGTAGAAATTGATCTTTCTGTTGATTATTAGCAAATGCATGAGAAGACTGGCCTTGACACTGACAGGATTTTGAGTTCTTTTTACAACTTGTACAGTTTGCTAACTAATTAAAGGCCATCCTGTACCCACTGCATGCTTGTGTTTTACTGGATTTCTATCATAACTAAGCATTTGTGTAAATGTTTTTCTTGACATGCTCTCTTTGATAATTAAGAAATAAAACATACATTGCCAAATATGGTTGATTCTGAACAAAAGTCCAGTGTTTCTTTATGTTTGTAAGCTGCCATCTGACGCACTGCAATTTTGCCATTGATGTAGATCCGACCATTGTGGAGGCATTACTTTCAGAACACTCAAGGGCTGATCTTCGTTGTTGATAGTAATGATCGTGATCGTGTTGTTGAGGCTAGGGATGAGCTGCATAGGATGTTGAATGAGGTAATCAAACTAATTTACAATATCTACTTGTCTTTATGTAGGACTCTCCTAAACATAGGCTACCTTTCTAGTTTGAAATTTAATATGATACCTGCCACTTTTTGATTTCATTGAAATTGAAATGACTCACTTGATTTAGGTCGAGTTTTTAAGAGTGTGCTTACTGAAAGGGATGTTTTTAGTTTTAAGACACATGATCAGTTGCTGACAACAATTATTGTTAATGCCTTGGTAGGACGAACTGAGGGATGCAGTGCTTCTTGTTTTTGCTAACAAACAAGATCTTCCAAATGCTATGAATGCTGCTGAGATAACTGACAAGCTTGGACTTCACTCTCTCCGTCAACGCCATTGGTACTCTCTCTCTCTCTCTCTCTGTATCCTAGATTTTAGAAAAAAGGAATCCGACTCCTGGATATATACCGGTATTGGACACCCACACCCGAGTCCAAGCAACATAGGTGTGCAGTGGGTGGCCACAATTTTTTGGAGGGAGGAGAAGTTGTCTCTGTGCATCAACATTTTTCTCGTGTATCTTGACTACTGACCGCTTTCTTGTGCATTCTCACAGGTATATCCAGAGCACATGTGCCACCTCTGGGGAAGGGCTTTATGAGGGGCTGGACTGGCTCTCCAACAATATCGCCAACAAGGTATGTTCTTTGTGATTGCCCTGCACAAGCCGATTATGATGTCTTATAATTCATTGACCTAATACTAATAACACGTTTTCTTTGTTGAGCCAGGCATAAAAGAGACAATATTTGATGATTATGATAGCTTGACTCTCGTCAAAGAGGAGATTGTCTTTCTTTTCCCGGGTCTTTTTTTATCGCGTTGTCTTGAAAATTCCGTACTTTGATCAGTTTATTGTTTTCTTAGATATTTGTCATTTCTGTCGTAGATTTATATTCAAAATCCTGTAATTTCAGCATTCTTGAATACACTTTGTACCCTTTTGGATTGGTTAATTTTGAAAATGACGCTCTTCTGCTCAGTGATAGAATTGGAAAATAGTACATTTTGAATTTCGCAAGCCCATTTGATCAAGGCTAATATAATCAAGGTAAATTATATTAACCGGGAATCTTCATTTGAAAAGTTAAATGAAATCAATTTTTTAAAGTTTTGAGCTTTGCCTCGAAGAGTTGGTGGAAGAATAGAGAGACTTATAATTTTACAATCCCTGGATGTCACGAGGATTTTATCTCTGGATCTTGAATTAAAATCAAACACTTGACATGATTAAAGCTCGGCCGAATCATGGTCTTACACTCGTGGCCTTGAGATATGGTCTCAAGGTGGTGTCAAAAAGGGCGAGTGGTCCATGCCTGTGGTTCCCAGATTGTTAGAAAATCAGATTGAAGTTAACCCAGTTCACATTGGTTAGTAAACGATGGGTTTATAAGGAATTGTGTTATTAGGTTAACTTTTTAGGATTGAACTCCTATTTCATACGGAACACTGATGGACCGTAGGTTATACCGGTATGATTATCTGGGATCATATTTGAGTGCTAGTGGCTTCTTGCTCTAAGCGCACGACTGGAAGCTTCTCCTTGGAAGATGCCAAAGCTCTAGAGCTCAGAGACGATCTTTTGCTAGCTAAAGAGGTTGGATTTGGTCGAATGTGACTTCACTCGGCGGTTCAAAAATTTCTTTCCAAATTTAGTCTAGCTCTGAATGCTTGGGTTTTATTTGACATTGTTGCATTGACGAGGAAGTGAACAGTGGCTCTTGCTGTATAATTCATATGGATGGGAATAAGACATCCCAGGATCTCACTACGTTACTGGTACAATCAATTTTGTGATTTTCGTTAGGCAACTTATTGCAATAAATACACGATTTGCATGCTTAACATCAACACAAGGTTTTCATATCACCAATGGTAGAGGTGTAAATTGAGTTGGGCTGCACTTGGCCCAAATCGGCCAAGCCCATTTTACACTCCTAACCTGTGGCAGCAACCATATATTTCAGTGCAAGGTGATACAAAATGTTTTTATTATGTAACTTGCAAAGAATGTATACTCTATAAGAAACAAATACGCTTAGAAAATACTATTATGAGGATATAAAAGCAAAGGAAACTACATCAACTTATTTTTGGTTTAGTGCAGTTATTATCTTAGGACCCTGTTCGAGCTTAAGCCGAAGCTTTCTTCACCAGCAATGGTTGAAGTCAGCCTCCCAGCAGCCCACCCATTATTCAATGCACGGGCAGCAGCACGGGCAGGATCACCAATCACGCGAGTGCCATCAACTTGTTTCTCATATTCTGAAAGACCATTTGCCTTCCTCTCCTTCCTTCTAATCCGCTCCTCGTCTCTTTCTTTCCTTAGCCAGCTCTCCACAGTTCTCTGCAAATCCAATTTAACAAGGCATTGAACACAAGGATTCCGAAACTGCTAGTTGTATTGACTTAAAAGGAACTTTTAAGCTGAAATGTATGATCTCTTAAGAAGTTATTCACAAGTACTTTTACTTCTTTTTTAGGCTTAGCCAAACACGCTCTTAACTATTTACGCAAGCGTTTTATTGAGGATTTAGATGAAGAATTGATTTCCACAGGCAGAGGAACTGACCATCAGTGACATATTGCTAATCTCCTTAACTTTATGCATTGGCATCGCCAATTGCAAGTTTCCATGTGCCACATAAACCTGAAATAGTGCGAAAACTAGAATTAGAAGACGAGCCAAAGATACAAATATAAAAGAACTTTGGAAACAGAACTCACAATATGAGATGGCCAATCCTCAAGACCATCGAAGATATGTGTGGCATAGACAATTGTAGCGCCTCGTTCATCACATTCCTTCTTTAGAAATTTTAGAAGATCAGCCCTTGCAAGCACGTCTAGATCAACAGTGATCTCATCAAGCAGAAGAACCTTGACCACAGGAGGCATAACGTAAAATAATTTATTTGTAAAACAACTCAATGAAGAAGGTAAATGGTACTTTGTAAAATTTTCCAAAAGTTATGTACCTTGAATGGCTTTAAAAGACCCATACATATTTGAACTCTCCTCCTTTGACCATCGGATACTTTATGCATTCTCCAAGATAGGTCAACATCTAAAACCTACATCAACAGATCACAATAGAAAAAAATCACTTATCTGCATACTTTCCAGTAAGAGAAAAAACGAATCAATTATCCTCTTACAACAAAGGATGAAAAACCTCGTACTCGACTCTGTGCTAGACAAAGTCATCTCTTGGTGTATGAGCAGATTATTATTTCTGCCTCTAGAAATCTGATATTTGAACCACTCTTCAAGCACTAGTTCGGGCGTCATTAGTCTCCAGCCTTGTTTTATATTGACTCAAATTTGGCAGTTAGTTCGTTTTATATTTTGGTTGTAGCAATAAAAGAAGAATCCGAACTTAACAGGCTCGTTTACTTAAAGCTGTCTGGAGCAAACTCAAAGATATTTACTCTGAATTAATTTTGGGGTTTCCCACATAAATCTTTTTGTGTCCACTTTATTTCCACTTTTCTCAAATTTAATTTTGTTGCATGCAGGTCCACATTAATTTCCTAACATCAATCACAGTGTCGCTGGTCAATTAGGTTGATCGGGAAGGTTTGGCAGAAGTCCTCTATAAGGTCCTTCCTCCCAATAAGGGAAGTTAGTTGCATCTTTTCGAAAACACAAACAACCACAATTCCAAAACCAAGACAAATTTTAAAGCCTTCAATATGCAAAACAAATTTTCTTGCTTACTTCATACCTTTATTAGTTCATCTCGCCTTCGGGAATCGACGCCTGCAACTCCATGTATCATTTTCTCAGCAGAAACATCCATCTGGAATGCAACCTCAAACCCAGCAAAAGCAACTTCTCGTCTCCACTAGAAATACACAAGTTTGCATTGGTCAACAACTATATATTATTCATAATTATTTGACAACAGAATTTAGATTTTGCAATCATATAAAGATCACTCAACAAGTATGCATAATATCTACATAGAACTTCCCAAACTAAAAGCAAAAGATAATTACATGAAATAGTCTAATCCAGGATCACTAACTTCCACTAAATCATTTTTCCTTACTCCAGCTAAATAGCTAAGCTAAGTTTTCCTATATTCCCAGAATACAGAATACTGAGTTTCCAACATAATTAAGTTACAAGGCTCCACATTACTTCAATTTAAACTTTAAAACTCAATTCATCCTCAAAATTGAACTCAATACTTGGCAAAAATTCATTCTGAAAGCATGCGTACATAAATATATGTGCATTCACAAGGATTCAAAGCAGATGAAAGCGAGAAAACATAACTGTGGGCTTTGTGTGGTTCTCCTAATTATTGGGCTTGTGCCATTTGTGGCCATTGGATTAAACCAATGGTTGAGATCTAATCTTGATTGAGATATTTTTTATCCTTGGCTTGTCTTGGAAGTTTTTTGGACGGCACTTTTCAAATTCAAAAGGGGACAAGACTTTTTTGATCATGACTTTTATTATTTTAAAGTCTCTTTCTCTTTCATAACATAAACTTCCCTCTTCTCACTCTCTGGTCCGTTTTTCTCCTGCTTCCTCTCTTGCTACATGAAATCAACCATATAGCCTATAGATTGTAGAAACTCTTGGGTAATTCTTAGGCCTGAAATAGTGGCTAAGTTTGTGGAGTGTTTCTCGGTAGCTTAGATTCTATCTAGGGCTTGATTTTTGGCGGTTTTGGTAGACCTCTTGGTCAATGATCCAAGCCAAGTGTGAAGAGGTTCTGACCGGTTCTCTAACTCTCTCTGGACGGTGATTTGCATGGCATGGAAGGCTGTTCCTGAGCCTAAACATTTCGGCCAGTAAAAAGGTAAGTTCCTCTCGGTTTGCTCTAAGTCTTGCTCTCGGTTTTAACCTTTAATAAATCTGATTTGTTATGTTATATAAATGCTACTTTGTTTATGATATACATTGTAAGAAATGCTAGTTTGCATGATTAATGTAAAGTTTATGTATGTGATTTCCCAACAAAACTGGTATCTAGGGTTTGACTGCATTCTTCATTTAATCGGCTGATTAGGGTTCTATGTTTTTTGGCATCTTGTTTTTCAGCTTTCGACACTAATTTCTCGTGCGTTG